>VUQS01013952.1:3537-26245 GCA_015108495.1 Heterochromis multidens
ACCTGCTTCTCTTAATCTCTAACTCCTTTGTTTCCACACCTGGAAACCACTGAATTTAAACCAAGCTTCTTTTTACAAAAAGAAAAGAAACATGGCAGTATGGACACACTGGCTGTTTTAGGGTTCAAGCTTGTGACTTTCAAATTAAAAGTTTCTTTCCTTCTATAACCCCCTCTCCACTCTCTCTCTTTCTCTATGTGTGTGCGTCTCCCAGTCTGCGTGACTATGGCTGGTATGGCAGGAATGTCATACATCACACACACAGACGCAGCAGCCATCATGCCGACCACACTCTGGAGGTTATGGCCAGTTGACAAGTGGATTATCAGACCTTAAGGAACAACAACATAAGCATGAGGCACGCACACATACACTGTTTGGAGTATGATTTTCAAAAACCTAGAGAAAAGTGCAAAAATAGCCAAACCCTTTTTTTTTTTCTTTTTTGAAATGCAGAACTAATTAAACATCAAAGCAAAGCCCAGCCAATCACTCCTCTAGACACTAGCTGTTAACTATCTCACTTTTACTGTGCTTGTTGGGCGAGTGTTACACCCCAGACCCAAACCTTTGGAAGAGGTCAGCAGACACAAGTCAGAGGTCAGTCAGTATATCTAATGAAAAATAAATACTGACAGAGTCTTTTTCAAAGAAAAATAGTATACTCTTAGTTTAACCCTAACGCTTTTAACATTGGATATAGGCCTAAATTTGAAATCCCAGCCATTATATTTGACCACAACATGAGGAGCTGCAGTTTTGGCTCTATTTTCAGATGCTCTTCGTCTGAATGAAAATGCGGTCAATATAGTGTAGCAGATCACCATCTTCTCATGTAGACATGTTGATCTTGGAATCAGCTGAAGGAATTGTCATAATATTTACTTAACAGCCCAGCTCCCATCTGATGAAGTGCATATAGCCTCCCATAACATGGGAGTGGACAAAGGGGCAATGGCTGTTTCACAGAACTATAGGAGGAAAGCAAAGATAGCAGAAGATAAAAAATACAGATGTGCAGTATATATAGAGAGGTAAATTATAAGAAGTAGAGAGGGAGAGATGTCAGCGGAATGAGCGAAAACAAAGGACAAAGGAGTCGGAAAAAGAATTAAGTGGCATGAAATGATTTCAGAGGACGGTCTCAGACTACAGTAGGATAGGACAAACTGTGACTGAGCCACAATGTGACATTTAGATGAGACCATGAAAATGTTTTTCTCATTCAATGCAGCCTTTATGCTTTGTCTATTGCATATTTCCAAATTGCCCATCTCTTTTTCCACTGCTGACAAATGACTTAATGTTTTTCACATCAGATGCCTTCTTTTAAACTTTGGGAGGATCATCTGTGCTACAGTATTTCCATTACTGCTATATTGATTCAGAATTAAGGGATTGTACAAAGGCTGCATCTTACTTAAAAGATACCAGTTACAGATGTTTAAATGTGGTCATCACAGTTGGTTGTTTTTCTTTTCTTGGCGATTGGCTTGAAAATGGCAGTTTGTTGATCAACTGGTGAACCACTTTGCTTCAAACAGAAATATCTCAACAACATTGTCACCAAAGGATGAATCTTACAGATTTTGATGATCTTTTGTACTTTTTCTCTAGCACATGAACGGGATTGAGATATTTAAACCAACAACTAATCAATAGATTGACATGGGAAATTGGTAGACTACTGGTGGTCAGAATAATGTAATACAAAAACAATTATAGATAAGGGGCAACCTTTGAAGTTGATAAATGAAGGCAGCGCCGAAGTGCCAAAAACTGCAGTTCCTCAAATGGCCTCCTGAGGCTGACTCCAAAACCAAGTCAACGTCCACAGACTTCAATGTTAAAATTAGAGATTAATTGTTGATTTGCAAATACCATAGCTTCCAGGTGTAAATGTTTCCTACCTGGATGAAATAACTGACAAACTGGTTGCTGTTCAAATCAACAGTAAAATATGGTTTACACATCTGACCTGCCATTGAGCATCAACCTCTGGGGTTAAAAAAAATTTAGCCAATGTGGAAGTGTCAGTTTTCCTGGTGAATGAGGACCCCAACTGCAGCCTCAGAAACAGGACTACAGGAACAGTAACGGTACAGGAACAGGATCCACAGTATGATGCGACAAGGAACAGAAACACACGGAGGGTATAAATGCACACAGACACTCGTGGAAGGTGAACACAGCTGCAGGGAACATACATGTGTAAACAATCAGGGAATCAAGACAGGAAAGTAAAACTGAATACTAAACACATGAGACAAAGGCTACCAAAATAAAACAGGAAATTACCTAACGGGAACACCTAACACAGAGACGAAGGCTAGACAAGGCACAAAAGAACATGAGGAAGGCGGAGAACTATAAAACCTAAAAGACTAAACTGAGTAGAAAAATAAACAACACCTGTAACTGGGAATAAATACAAAGGAAATACAGAAAGGTGAAAAACTAAACAGTAAAAGAGCAAAAAACACAAACACTTGGTCAAAAATCCAGGACATGACAGGAAGCTGGCTTAAACCACAGTGTCTTGAATGGCCATTTGAAGCTGGCTCCAAAAGGAAGTCAGTTCTCACATGACCCCCATTCCTGCTGAAGATGCTCTTCAGAATAGGAAGAGATATTAGAAAAAAAAGATTCTCACTATGATCTGACAGCTGAAAACATGCAAGAAGCTAAGGGCAGGCCTGCTTTATTTTTCACTGCCTCATCCTACAAAGTTTCAGTAACTTCTTGCCTACTTTTGCATCTCTAAAAAAAAGTAACACACATTACCTAGAGCTGTGCACACAGAAAAAAAATTGCCATCCACCAGAAATTGCCAAAAGCTCTTTACCACTTTGGAAAAAAGTAGCCCTAATACAGCAAAAAATAAATATTTAATCCAGGGATTTGAGTTTTTATTCCATGGCTTCAATTTATCGCCGCGTAAAACTAAACCTGGCTGACCTTTCAACAAGGAGTCCATGTTTCATGAAGGGTAATATGCTATGAAACACCAAGCAGTTCCTCAAATGGTCTCTTGTGGCTAGCAAGTTTATTCCAATTGACCTCCATATTAAAATTAGGGATATTAATTATTTGTATGCAAATACTGTAGCTGTAAGATGCAAATGTTGCCTGATGAAAACAAATGAAAATGAGTCAATTCATGTGGCTCTTGATATTAAAGTGCAATTTTATTGTATACACTGTCTTAAAAGAATGGTATTTTGCTTTGTCGAAGTCAGACATGCAGTTGGGTCCACAAGTATTTGGATAGTGACACTAATTTTGTAACTTTGCCTCTGTACACCACCATAGTGGATTTGAAATCAAATATACAAGATGTGACTTTCAGCTTTATTTCAAGGGATTTTACAGAAGTATTGGGTTAATTGTTTAGCCATTTTTATTGATAGTCCCCCGTTTTCAGAGGCTCAAAACTAATTGGACAAACTAACATAATTTTAAATATAAGGGTTGTTTTTAAAATTTCAGCTAAATTAATTTGTTGTCAATGGCTTCCTAAAGTCTTGAACCCACAGACATCACCAAATGGTGTGTTTTTCCTTCCCTGAGATGCTGTGCTAAGCTTTTACTGCAGCTGCTTTTAGTTGCTGCTTGTTTGTGGGTCTCTCTGTCTTCAGTTTTGTCTTCCATAATTGAAAAGCATGCTCTACTGGGTTCAGGTCATTAGTCATTGAAGTCACTGAAGAATATTAAATTTCTTTAGGCAGATGGCTGCCCCTCCCTGAGCCTGGTTCTGCTGAAGGCTTCTTCCTGTTAAAAGGGAGTTTTTCCTTCTCACTGTTGCAAAGTGCTTGCTCATAGGGTTTGCTAGATTGTTGGGGTTTCCTCCAGAATACTGTAGGGTTTACAGTGTAACACACCTTGAGGCTGAACTGTTGTTGTGATTTGACACTGTATAGATAAACCTAAATTGAATTGAACTGAACTGAATTCCCATCATTCTGGTACAAGTTTATCTTGGTTTCATCTAATCTGACCTTCTTGTTCTTGAGTTTAAACAATGGTTTATACCTTCTTGTAAACCCTCTGTATTTACATCCATGAGGGCATCTCTTGATTTTCCTCAAGAGCATTCCTGATTTTGTTTTTCTGAACCATGGAAATAAATCTGTGACAATCTGTGGTCTTTCAGGTCAGTGGTCCTGTGGTCCTTCTGTAGTCTTTGCAGATTTTTCAGATCATTCATTCGTTATAAAAATGTACTAGATTGTTGATTTGGCCACTCCTACATTTTTTGCTCTCTCTCTGATAGATTGTTTTATTTTTTCAGCCTAACAATGTCACGGTCCAGGGCTGGTCAGTGTTTATTTCTGTTTTGTTGTTTTTACCCACCTGCTGTTTCCTGAAGGAGATAGGGAGGTCCCGTGTGGTTAGGTGGAGTCCTCTGCTGTACTTCAGCTGACACACCTGTTATTCATCTGCTCATCAACCAGCTGGTATTTAAGGACGAGCTCAAGCTACTACTCTCCGCCAGGTTGTTGTCCTTGGTTGTGGTAATTAGGCCTCTGATGTCTCGTTTTCTCAGAAAGTTTATTTGAGCTAATGTTCCCATTTCCCTGTTCTCCACCAGCCACTCTAGGTTACCTAAAGTGCTTTCCCTCCTTGTGGAAAACTCACCTGTTGTCTCTCTGTTGGTCCACTCTCCTCCTGAAGAAGTTGGTCAGTACTCACCTGCCAAACTCACTTGCCTGTCCACCCTCCACTGCTGCTCTCTGTCCGAGGAACCTTGACCAGTCGCTCTCCCCACCACTCTCTCCCTGGAATTCTCAAGTAAGAATCAAATCCAATTCGCATCTAAGATCTCGTGCTCCCAGACTGTTCAGACTAACCTCCCACTCTTCTCTGACAGACCTGACCTTCCAAGTTGTGTTTTCAAGCTTCAGTGTTTCTCAGGCTGTCCCAGTTGTTGTCTTTTGAAAATCCTTGTCAATAAACTTTTTAAAACTGCAAAGCTCTTGATCTCTTTAGAGTCCTAAAACCACTGTTGCCACAACTGGCTATGACAAACAATGGCCTCCTTCACCTGCATAACCATCTCGTTGGACCTTATATTGAGAGTTCCATTGAACATCTACCAAATGCAAGTTCAAGTCTTGGAATTAACTTAATTTGTCATGGAATAATCAGAGAACAGGTTTCATGTGAACATAAAACTGCTTATCAGTCAATCATCCAATTACTTTTAAAGCCTCTGAAAATGGGAGACTGTATAAAAATGTCCACAAGTCCTAAACAGTTAATGCAATACTTTTGTAAAACCCCTTGAATTAAAGCTGAATGAAGCTGAAAGTCGGCACTTCAATCACATCTTGATTGCTTGGTTTCAAATCCACTGTGGTGGTGTACAGAGGCCAAATTAAAAAATGTTTCATTGTCCAATTACTAATGGACCTAACTGCATGTCTGGCTTGGACAAAACCGTAATGGCAATGGCCAAAACGCCAAAATAGTGGCTTAAATAGCTCATGAGGTGAAATATGTTTAAGTGGGTGATTTCATGGTAGCTATGTCCATCTTTTATATATATCGTCTGTGATTATAATATTACACAGACACACCAAGAAAAAGTTATTTCTTAATTTTTCACCATGAATGTTTATATGCTGACAGCTGAGGAGAAAAAAAAAAGAATTTACTTTTTACATAACCGAAAGAATTATAACCATCATCACTTAAACTATCATTAAAGTATTCAGTTAATTTGTCTGCTTTTGAAACAATATTCAGTGTCACATTGTCATGGCAGATTTATGACAGTGAAGAAATTGTTCTCTGGTTAACTCTGGCGTAAATGGGAGTGAGAAAGTTGTATTGTCATTTATCTGCAGGTCATATACTCTCAGACGAATATACACACATTTGGGCCTCATTTAGGGAGATCCCTCCCTGTCTGTCAGAGTGGAATGAGTTTAGATTGATGAAAGAGGAAGAGAAAGTCATATTAGAGCATATGTCATTGTATCCCTATAGGAGCCACAGACAACAGAGAGAAGAAACAAGAAGTGGAGAAACAGTGGTAGGCCTAAATAAGCTGAGACTGAAATAGCCTCTGGGCATTGCCTAAACATCTATCAAGACAGCAACATATGATTCACAGCATCGCCAAGAATTTCTCCCACTTAAAACGAAGCCCCTAACAGCTGCCCGGGAAAGACACTGACAGCAAGGCGAGCCAAAACCAGCCTCACTCCGTCTTGTGTGTGAGAGAACTAATCACAAGGTCACAGACAGAAATGGGTCAAAGGAAAAAAATAATGAGTGGCAGTGGTTAACAACTGTACTGACAAGATGAATGACGGAGAGGTCAGGCAAACAGCGCATCCTGCAGCAGTTTACACTGAAAATGATGGGAGTTCAAAAGGTGACGAACATCACAACAAAACTATGCAATGAGATCATGAAGTTCCACAAATTTGGCCACAGAAAAAATTCAAAAACCCATACCTGATTTAAATTCAGTTGATTTCTCCTTCAAGGTAGCCTTCTTGGACAGTGCTACGACACTTCCAGCAGCATTGCTACTTTTTGATTGGACCCCGTAATTCTCGTTGTGCATTTGTGGTGGTCGTCCAGTGTGCCAAAATGGCAACCCCTTATCTTAAGTTGGTTTGGGGAAGAAGATGAAGTCGCAGGCAGCCAAATATGGCAGCAGATATTGAGCAAGGATTGTGTAGTGTGGCTAAAAATCTGTATTTTTTTATTTTTTATGTGCTGTTGCCAGGGTCATTTACACCAAACCTTCTCCCTCGGACGCTTCAGGAAGTTACAATAGAACTCTGTGTTGACACTTTGATGAGATGGAGGGGAAATTTATGGTGCACAACCCTGTGATTGTCCAGAAAAATTACAAACATGCTCCCGGTCACACTCCTCACCTGAATACCAACTACGACACTGAAAACTGTTCAGTTTCTGGGTCATCAACAGTTCCTGCTGCTGCTGCTGCTTCATCTTTCACACGAAAAATGGGTCATTTTGATGCTCTTTTCCAAAAATTACTTCCACAGAAAGGAACAATAGAAGGACCTTTCTCTCTCAAATCACCAACTTTGCAGGCAGCCCTAAATCTGCGTGAATAAATATTCCATGCTTCCCTGAAATAACCACAGAGTGGGTGAAAATATTACAGCAGAAATAATGAGTAAATAACGAAGCTAAAGAAACAATCTCAATCTGCTCTACAACTCGATTCTCCACCAATAGAAATAGATAGTAAAAATAAAACTTAAAGAGTGAAAGTGACAGAGAACAAAAGAAGAGAAGAGGAAAAAGAGAAGATAGAGTTAAGCCAGGCAAAGCCACAGTCAACACAACCATGCTGAAATGATCAGATAGACTTCTCAGCAGACAGCTTATCAATCAGGGATAGGAGCCACAGCGTGTGCACGTGTGTTTGTGTGCGTGTGTGTGTGTGTCAAAAAGGGAGAGGGAGAGCATGTGACGTGATCTGCCCAGAGATGTTTGCCTTAAGGCTGACTACAAAGACATGCTAACAAATGCTGTGGTCCAAGTTGAGTGTACACAGACTGTGGCTCAACACGGACACACAAAGACACACTGAGAAAAACACACCCAGAGACGCACACGCATATGCAATCCCACTGAGAAATTGCCCTCTGTTGGTCTTCAAATTTGATAGAGATCTTACAGATTTGGGGCACTTAGCCTTGGCAGCTGAACAGACAGCATGATTGCATCTCTGTGCTTGTGTGTTTCCACATATATATATGTGTGTGTGTGTGTGTGTGTGTGTGTGTGTGTGAGAGAGCGCATTCCTACTGAAGACACTCTTCAGAACAGGAAGAGATGTTGGGGGAAAAAAAAAGATAGATGCTTACTATGATCTCACAGCTGGAAACATGCAAGAAGCCAAGGACAGGCCTGCGTTGTTTTTTCGCTGCCTCCCTTCACATCCTGCAAAAGTTTCTGCAACTTCTTGCACTAAATATGTTGCCTGCTTCTGCATCCCAAAAACAACTAGCACACATTACTTAGAGGTGAGCATACAATTTTTGCTAAAGGCTCTTTGCTACTCTGGAAATCTGTCACTCTGACACAGCAGAAAGAGAGATATTTAATCCAGGGATTTGGGTTTTAACTCAAAGTCCATGGCTGCAATTTATCGCCGTGTGGAACTAAACTTGGCCGGGCTTTCAACAAGGAGTCCATTTTTCATAGAGCAGAATATTTTCAGAGTGAATCTCAGAAAATGAAATATCATCATATCATCATTCAAATAAACATCTGGACTTAAGATTAAAGAGTCAGTGCAAAAAATTTACACATTTAAATCCTCGGGAGAAAATATATAAATTTTTTGCTGTCACACTGTTTATGGTTGTACGGTATTTTATGGGTAATACATTTCTGTATATAAATTTGATGCAGTAATTTTGAAAATCAAGACAACACACTTTGTTAGAGTGAAACATGCAGATTAAATTCACAGTTTTAGCACTTCTGTAGGTCACTGGGTGTTTTTAATTCGCATAATCTCAGGCATCAGACTTTCATTGAGGGCGGCAATGTAGCCCAGTCATCAAAAACATATCTGATTTTCTATTAACGCCAATCACCGTGAGATGATTTGTTCCAGCATTCGACATGTCAAGCTTATTAAATCTTTTCTCCCTCACTGCATATTTAGACTGCAAGTCCAACCATGTCTTGCTTCCTGCTGCTGCTGCTGCCTGATTGATGTCATTTTTTTACCATCTAGCCTGTCATTATGACATCCATATTAAGTAGATGTGCTTAATGTATTCACAGATGACCTCTGATGTTTGTTATGGAGACA
Organism: Heterochromis multidens; assembly: GCA_015108495.1. Lineage (NCBI taxonomy): Eukaryota > Metazoa > Chordata > Actinopteri > Cichliformes > Cichlidae > Heterochromis > Heterochromis multidens. The sequence continues at coordinate 12,356 of VUQS01013952.1, forward strand.
GGTAGTTGTCATAAAAGGAATGGAAGTTCCCATCCTTAGAATCCACCTTAAAGAAAATATCTTTTTTAACGGAGAAAGCAGAGAAAAAAAACGCATGTGCCGAATTACAAATTCCAACCAGGACGCCACAGTTTATTGAGGTCTGAGATGTTGACACAATACAGCGCTGTGATTCGACCATCTGCATATGAGATTGTTTTTATTTTCCAGAGCTCACGTGGATCCCACTAGTCTCCACACAGATAAATGCAACCTCATGTTCCCCTCCCTCAAAACGGAGCCCACCGCACTGTCTGCCTTTCTCTGTTTCTGTGTCATTCCTTCCCTTTATAGTTCAGAAATTGCAGCCATATGTCTGAGGGGACCTCAGGTTCAAACCTACACCTTGAGGAGCAGCACTATTATCACCAATTTGAGTGTATAAAGAGAAGGAGCAATCATTCAGGGTGAGATGGTGGCAGAGGGTGGATGGAGAGATGGCAAGATTAAAAAAAGAGACAGACGAGGTTAAGAGGGGTGAGCCCGCGGTGTGTTTGTTTGCATGTGGATGTATGTGTATGTCTGCGTGCGTGCATTTGCCCCCCTGCTGCCATCTAAATCCCAGGGAAGATTGATTGCCTTCCAAGGATAATCTGTCCCAGACACTTTAAAGCACCCCCCACCCCCAATCCTCATCATACTCCTCTCCCTTCTCACCCTTCTCTACCTTCCCTCCCCTTTGCTCTCCCAGATGCCGTAATCTCTCCATCCTGTCTGAGCACCCTGTAACCTTTTTTAAGCACTTTTCCTACCTTCCTAATGATTTGTTATCTTTATTTGAACATACAAACATTTTACAGAGGAGCAGGACACAAAAGCACAGTCCAGAGCCTACATTCCACTTAAATCTATGGGTGAAGCAAAATATATGACAGCTTACATGTCTGGAGGAAATGTAACAATCTCTCTGTCTGACTTTGACTATCTCTGAGTCTGGCCTGCTGTCTCAAAAAAAGAAAAATATCGAACTCTTTCCACAGCCAGTGTCCCCAGAAAAGCTTGATTTTGTTCTCTCCATGCTTATGTCTCAAGAATTTATGACACGGCTGTGTTACAAACCTCTTCCATCTGGCTTTAAGGTAGAAAATGAATAAAACATCTGACAGACAGAGAGGCACCTTTGCTCTTCTTTTCTTGTCCTGTTTGCCCTTTTCACCCTTCCACCAATTAAGAAACTTAGAAGACAAGCATCTCTGGGTGATATATTAAGCCAAGGTAGCAAGTAAATCTCAGGTAAACAATGCTGCCTACCTCTACCTGTGCGTGACAACTACCTCTGCAGTGGCTTGTAGAAGAAATAGATACCACCCTTCACCTAATGTTCAGTTATCCTATTGACACAACATAATTATGGTTCTGCTATAACTATATAGCACACATGTAGCCCTCACTTTCTCCTTTAGTAACGTATAATTTCATAAATAGTTAAAGGAATTTATAATTTTTTAATGTCTGGGACATATTCACATATAACATTGCAACTATAGTGTAGTGTTTCAGTTATATAATGATGCTGGCAGAGTTCCAATATTCCTATCAACAATTTTTTCAGTGTCTGTTTGCTGAGAGCTGCTTGCCTCAGGTGTGAGAAGCACTCCTCTGTACAAAACTCTTTTAGTTCATCAATATTTCTCTGGATATCTTGACTCAACAGTTCTCTCTTTGCCACAGCATCTCATTTGGGTAAAGGTTAGGACTTTCACCTGACCGTTCCAAAAACCATCTGTTTTTTAAATTTTTTATTTGCTTGTATGCTTTGAGTTATTGTGTTGTTGCATCACCTAACCCTTTCTCAGCTTCAGGTCATGAACTGCTGCTCTGAAATTTTCTTGTAAAATATCCTGACACAATTTTGAATTCATTTTTTTGCTCAATAATTGCAAGCCTTCCATGCCCTGAGGTAACAAAGCAGGCCATAACCCATGATGCTTCCTCCACCATGCTTCATGGTTGGAATGTGGTTTAAAGTGCCCTTTTTTTCTTTAAATATAGCATTGACATTTTGGCCAAGGAGTTCAACTTCTGCCTCATCTGTCCATAGAACATTGTCCCAGAAGTTTTGTGGAGCATCCTGATAGTATTTTGCAAGCTTAAAGATATGTTGCAACATATAAGTTATAGTGGACAAATTGACAAAAATTTCATACAGTTATAAATAATTTCTGCAGGTATTTTGCTGTTATCCTTTGGTTATTTTGCATCTCTCTCTGGATTGCATGCTGAAATTTTGGTGTAATCATTGCAAGATGCACAATTTTAATGGAGAGTAGTAGCAGTCCTGAAATAAATACCCAGGCTTTTTGAAATGCTTTCGTAGCCTTTCCAGATTCATGAATCACTGTTTGTTTCTTCTAAGGCTCCAGTCACACAGGCCTAGAGACTCGTTGGTGACCACCTGGCAGCCACCAGTTGCTTGGGAAAGATGAATATTTCCCAGCCAATTATGAATGGTCACTGGCAGTCGCTGTGAAATCGAGTGCTAAAGCCCCAGTCACGCAGGACTGGAGACTGGTCAGTGACTCACTGGTAACTACTGGTTGCTAGGAAAAAAAAATGTGTCTTCACCGACCAGTTGGCGAATGATTTCTAGCAATCGCTCGGAGAAATTCATTGCAAAGAGGTATTCGATGCTGCACTGAAAACCTCCTCGTGATTGCTTTGGTTGCTAGCAGAATGTCACTGTTGCCAGTAGTTTGTATGGAAGACACAGACTTGCCTGCAAACAGTTGCTAACTAATCACAGTGCAGTAAAGAAACTATGTAAAGTGTGACACAAACAGGAAGACCTTTCACCTTCAAAATAAAAGTTGTGCATTTTGAAACATGTCTTAAAAGTGCTTCATTTAATCAAATTGGCATAATAATAATTGGAAACAGTATACCCTAACACCATTAAACATGTGCGCACCTGCAGACACAACTATCACCTAAAGCGTAGCTTGGTCAAAGAAGAAATCAGACAAAGAGAACTGGTCAAACCAGATCTGATGTAGCAGTAATGGAACTAATAAACACTGAAGTCAAAACCAAAAGCCTCAATCATGGCAAAAGGCCTCAGTACTTAAAGCGAGGCTAATTGTGAAAATGATGCCCTGCTTTCCTTGAACTCCCTCTGAACCTGCTCACAGCCCCCAAATGATGCCCTTGTATGTGTGTTTGACCCCTGTGTGGAAATAACAACTTCAGTTGTCCTTGGGAAATTGCAGGGTATGAGTGGAGCTAGCTGGGAGTACTCATGGCTGTTGGCAGCTAAAGCCTCTGCTAGGAGAAAAAAAAAAACACACTCACTATTAGCGTGTAAGTCTGCCTTTAACAAATGGCTGATCTGTTGTGACACGCTCTTCCTTTCCCTGGTGGATCTGTGACAGCGTTGGTGCAAAGACAGGTCTCTATTGGTTTGACTTAGCAAGCCACAAACTGTTGTTGGTGAGATTTGTTAAGTATGGATTTAAGCTAGTCTGAAAACTATAAGCTGAAGGTTTTGCAGATTTAAGATTTGAAGTAAATGTTATACTTGCACAATGGTGTGTAAGTATAACATTTATGTTTATAAAATGTGTGTGTGTGTGTGTGTGTGTGTGTGTGTGTGTGTGTGTGTGTGTGTGTGTGTGTGTGTGATCCCACACTGCTTCAATAATGTTAAAGCCTCTGGAGAGGGCAATCCATGACTGATAGTGTTCTATTGTGTGTTTTTCTATCCTGTTATGCTTTTACTGTATTGGCAGTGTGTTTGGGATCATTGTCATGCTGAAAAATGAAGCCGTTGCCAATCAGATGCTTTCCAGATGGTATTGCATGGAGGATCAAAATGTGATGGTACTTTGCTGGATTCATAATTCCATCAATTTTGACAAAATCCCCAACACCACTGGGTGAAATGCAGCCCCAAACCATGACAGAGCCTCCACCATGTTTTACAGATGGCTGTAGACAATCACTGTTGTACCTCTCTCCAGATCTCCTCTGTACATATTCACGATTTGAACCAAAAATTAGAAATTTGGATTCACCACTCCATAAGACCTGTTGCCACTGATTTTCAGTATAGTTCTTGTGTAGTTTGGCATACCTCAGCCTTTTCTACATGTTTTCCTTTATTTAAGAATGGCTTCTTGACAGCCACACTTCCACTGAGACCATTTTCTTACAAGGCTTCGGTAACCAGTAAATGGATCAACTGAAGGGCCAGATGCATCTCTCAGGTCATGTGTCAGGTCTTTGTTGGATTTTTTTCCTATTTCCTAAGGACATGACTTTCAGATACTGTTCATCTGCTGCAAATAGTTCTTTAGGCCTTCCACTTCTTCTTTTGTCAATAGATGCCAAGTTTTTGGCTAATAGCTCTTTTGGAATCACCTTACTGGTTCAAAAACTATTTTATGTCTGTATATTTAATGTTTGTCAAACTGTGCTTTCTTTGGCATTTTTTTGTAGATTCAACTAAATAACAAATTATGTGTTTTTGCAACAGGCTGCTAGGAACAAAGTGCCTAAAGATACAATTTAAAATTGGTTCTTTGCCAAGTTGTCTGTTATGTGTAACAACACTGGTTCATCCCTTGAGTTAGATGCCTTTTTATGCTTGAATGATTCATAGGTCAGTGTTACGTCACTTAATAAAAAATGGTCAGATACAAGGACGGGACTGAAATTTTTGCTCAGTGCTGCATGTTAAACTGAGTAGAACATATAACTTCTAAGATGATCAATATATGAAATCATTAAAATGTCACTGAAATATTAGACTCCTGTATTTGGTTGTATCAACTTTCACTCTTAAACTCCATCTACTACGTGTTCAAGATGAAGCGATGGAATGCTTTTACTGTTGATTTTGCTCCAAAAGGGAAAAAAAAGAAAGTATTCATTAAAATGCAAAATGATTCATACTAAAGCATGAAATGGAAACATACTGAGGTTACTTGGGTTGACAAACCAAGTTTTTAAGGCCTGAAGATAAACCGTTTGACAAAGATTTCCCTAACAGGATTGTTAATGTACACGTGTTTTCAATTTTTTGAGAAAATGTAGGACATTACCTTGAATCTTTAAGAATTTCTGTTGCATGTTTTCCTCCTCATCTTGTGTGTCAAGTGTCTTCAAATACGCTGCCTGCTAAGTGTATTATAGTGAGTGCTTAAATGCCACAAATTATTTTCAAGTGTGGGTGTCACTCTTGTCAGGCTGAGGATATCATATGTTGGCATGAATCTTTGTTTTGTTTAAACAGGCTCGCTCAGAAGCTTTGAGGCAGGAGTCAGATCTCAAGATAAAGCATTGTTTTGGCCAGAAAAGCCTGCAGTCAGGGTACACTACAAAAAGAGTGTCAGCATCCTACTCCATTATGTTTTAATAAGTGCCACCTGTTTGTTATTTTTTTTAAAGCTGTAAATACACCTCTGACTTTATCCTTATAGACTGTCTATAAATGATAGCCGTAGCTTCTGGGTCTGAGAAGTGAAGCTAATGTGGAAGAGCCTCAGACATGCATTCAGCAGGGGGTGACTCCTCTGGTTGCAAAAACAAGTCAGACTGTGTCTATGAGAAAATGATCCTACTTTTTCCTTGATTTATTACCTCACACTCCCGTTATGAGTTTATGATCTCAGTCATAGTTTCAAATCATCTTCAATATATTTTTGTGAAAATTTTTATCAAATACGGTAACAGAGGATAAAGCAGGTGATAGTTTAATGCATGGCTAGCTTGTGATTGCCTATTCCTTATCATGTGGACGTACAGCCTCAGAGAAAAAAGCAGAAACAGGCAGTGTGGTGGTCCATGCTGTGAGGACACCCCAAATCACCAGAGCCTGGACACCAAAACACAGGGTGGTGACGAGAACCCACAAGAGTCCAGAAACCCCAAGTGGCCGCAACCAACAGAGAAGATCAAGCTGCTGTGGACACCAGCGGGCTGAGCCAGAAACATGCAGGAAGGCCTCCACCAGTGCCCAAAGCCCCCACTGAGACCCAACAGAGGCCAGACAGTACGTCCCGGTCCCAGCCAGGCAGCACGGACAGCCAGGAAGAGGAGCCCACAGCACCACAGGAGCCAAGGGACAGCGAGCAGAACCGAAGCCCAGGAAGGACACCAGCCGTAACGACCAGGACACCAGGGCACAGGGTGACACAGCCCCACAGGGTGCCCACAAGTAACGCAACCCTTATTGTAGTGGATATCACCCATACCACCTTTTTTTTTTTTTTTTTTTTTTTTTAATTTAAATTTTTGTTTTTTTTTTCTTGTTTGTTTTTTTAAGACTTAGAATCTTGAGATTGTTCTCTTTAAGTGTATTTAAGATACTTTAGTGATGTGGAAATTAGACAAAAAATTGACTTGCTTACAGTGAATGGCACCACAGGAGAGAGCATGTCTCTCAGTGTGGAAGAGAGGAAGAGCCTGGCTGAGGAGTGGTGTCAAAAAGCAAAGGGCAAGTAAGTCATCACACGTTGCCTGGAGATTTTTTTTCTTAATTTTTACTCCACACATACAACAAAACAAAAATTACATTAAAAACAAAAACTGGGTACTAGTTTAGCTCACTGGTTGAGCAGGCCTCCATATGCTTTACGGCTAAAATGCAGTGGCCTGGGTTTCAAGTCCGACCTGCGACCTTTTGCTGCGTGTCTTCTATCTCCCCTCTTTCCTGTCTACTCTTCACTGTTGAACTGTCAAATAAAGGCAAAAAAGCCAAAAACTACATCTAAAAAAAAAAGAAACGAACCAGCAGATGCATAGTGTAGTTATTCTCTAATCTCATCTGAGTAGATTCCTGGGCTAGGACAAAGGCAACAATTAATCATTATTATTAAATCCTTTTCAGATAACAATACATAGATATACATATATGAATATAAATATAAATAATGGGAAAGTGATAGTTAGAGCCTAGTTTTGATGTAGTCTACAATGGGTTTCCAGATGTTTTTCAAATGTATCAGAGAAGCCACATACAGTAAGTCTTAGTTTCTCCAGTTTAAGATGTTGCACCCTTAGCCACTGAGTCCAACTTGGTGGATAAGGAGTTTTTTTTAAATGTGAAGTATAATGCTTAAAAACACATGTTTGGGAAAATCCCTCTCTCTACAGGATGAATCAGGTGATTGTTCATGTTGGCTGCCTGAGTCTTAAAGATACCCAAGAACTGGTGAGTTGTGCCATTTTTCTATTTTCTATTGAGCTATTGTGTGAAAATATGTTTTTACAAGATGTGTTATAAGTTTAAGTTTAGTAACACAAGGTTAAAATGGAATTACCTCCAGACTAGCCTGGTCAGGCAGATTTTCAGGTTGAACCTTACCTTAAGCAGGACTGACTTACTTTTGAGGTGCACGAGGCATGGCCATTAGATAAGTCTGAGCTCTTGAAAGTCAAACAAAAAGTAGGCAAATTTTTTAAGAAGCTACAAGTCAGCACAGTGTGTAGATGCACTGCAGTTAAAATAAATCCAGTAACTGTGGCTTACACTGAAAAAACACCTGCACAGCTGTGTTTCAGAAAGAGCTTTGGTCTTGTTTTTCTATGATAATATTACTACTAATAATATTATAATGATAGTATATTACTTATATGTTCAATTAAATGTTAAAGCTATTGAAATTTGGGGAAGTCACTGTGTTGCAGGGGGCTGAGTCCAGGACATTAAAACATACCATCCTGTATGACAGAAAACTGTCATTTAAACACATCAGTTTCTGCTCTGCCAGTCTGGGGGAGAGGAGAGAGTAGACTGTGATGGCTGATTTATAGTCCCCTGAGGCCAACCTGCTTAGGTGTGCTGCATCATTAACTAGGTCAGCTCCACTCACCAAATTCCCAAAAGACATAAACACTGTCAGCAAGGAAGAGGCCTGAGTGGTATACTGTGAAGGAAGTTCAGCACAGCCAGGCTTTCTTTACGTTAACTGGTTTGACAAAACCTAAAACCCCAGACGGAGATAACGGGTATCATGACGGTGGTTATCAACTTTTTCTGCTAAGCCGGCTTTCTATTTTAGACTCTCACATTTAAACATTAAAGCTTACTGTCCCACAGCCTAATAAAGGAGATGTGGAAATCACTTTCGTTTGTCAGCAGATCAAAGTGAAATTATTGATTGAACAGATATTCTTGGTGTGTATTCTGTGTTCTAGTAGCTGCAATTCCACCAGAGTAAAAGACACTTAGCAGCAGATTAGAATCAAGTATAAAAACATAGATTTTCTGCATCACCATTTTTGTGCATACATTCCAGTGAAAATGTGATTCACGGTAACTTTACAGCCAGGCTTCATTCATGATATCAGTAAGGTGCGGCTTAACAGCTTGCACAAATAAAATGTATTTGCCCAGCAGAGAATCTATATTCCTCTTAAGACATACTGTCAGTTTTTAAAAAATCAGTGAAAATGTGGCGCTTCCAGCCAATTTTAAACAGAAATTCTGAATGTAACCTGATCCAGACCAGCTTATGTAGCCACTTTCATGACACAGAAAACTCTGATAACCAGCTGCTAGCTGTTGCAATTTCATGTCAGTATTTTTCACCTAAAAAGTGAATGTTGAAACAACAAGTGGAAACTAAGCTGTATCTCAAAGTGCTGCAGAACCAGTATACTAAAAATACAAAGGTTAAAATATCTTTTATAGTTTTATGGACGTTAATAATTTGTATTATTAGTAGTATCTCGTGGTTTTTTTAGATAATAATTGACAATCCACAAATTTCCTTAGTTTTCATTGTCCTTCCTTTCAGGCTCGCCATGCAGCACAGATTGAGGCAGATGGTATAGCAGTCATTGCCCCCTTCTTTTTCAAGCCCAGCACTGCAGGTATGTGATGGTTTTAGTGGGAATAGGCCATACATAAAGCAGCTTAACGTCCACTTTTACATTTTATTCACATATTAAATACATGACAATCTGTGAGCCTAAACAAAAATCTCTACATCTCTTTTCTTGTCACCCTGCTTCAGAAGCTTTGAGGACGTTCCTCCAGGAAGTGGCTTCAGCTGCTCCAACTCTGCCCTTCTATTATTATCATATCCCATCAGTCACTGGTGTTAATGGTGAGCTGATCTGATAGTGGATTTTGACATTTTTAACCACAGTTAAATGTCAAGTGTCTTTATGAAATGGATGTGAGATGTTTTTCTTTTCCTTTCTTCAGTGAAAGCAAGAGAACTAATAGAAGATATTGAGAAACTCATTCCCTCCTTTCGAGGTGTGAAGTTCTCTGGGAGTGACCTGATGGACTTGGGCCAGTGTATCAGTTACAGCCAGTCTCACTGGTCGGTCCTCTACGGCATTGATGAGGTCAGTCTTTTTCCCTTTTTGTAGCTTTTTGTAGCTTTTTGTGACTCTAACCTTGGCTATAGCACTATCCTAAAAACATTTAATTAATTTTACAATAGCAACTGCTAGGAGCTCTGGCAATGGGAGCCCATGGAGCAGTTGGCAGGTCTGTGCATGATCTTTCATTTGCATAATGTTCTGTCTTTATTCATTCTCTGTGCTAAATAGCTTTATTTCTCTGCACACAGTACATATAATTATGTAGGATGTCATGTCAACAAGCTCATATCAGCGTTTGAGGAAGGCGATCTTGTCCAAGCCAGGACTATACAGGTACTACCAATCTCTCTGTTGTTGTTGTTGCAGTTTCTGTTTGATAATTTGTACCAGTTTGTTCACATCTTTTCACATCATTTCCACGAGCAGTTCAAAGTGCAAGAGCTTCTGAGTTTTTCCATAAAACTCGGTGAGTGATGGCTTTGTCAAGATCTGTTTCACCAAAACAAATCTGATATAGTTATTCTGTAATGTTGTCTTTTTTTCTACATTTAATAATGCTTTGTTGTCACTGACAGGTTTTGATGTGGGAGTAAACAAACAGTTGATGAATGAGCTGTCAGGCTTGGATCTGGGGCCTCCTCGACTCCCACTGATGACATGTCCTACTGCTTGTGCCCTGTCCATCAAACAGAAGTACTACAACATCTTTACTGATTAATGTTTATACTTGATTGTCAAACCCTGAAAATCCCTCATTCAACATTCCCTTAATTGTTCACCTCATTCCAGTTATTAATTACACAGACTGTGCCCGAAGAGTTTCTCTATATTGTAAGGTCTTGACCTTACTGTGTTAAGTGCCCTCACGTTAATTATGTGAATATGATAATATACAGCACTGTGCAAAAATCTTGATCCACCTCTCATTTATTCATGAAAAAAGGCACCTAATTCACGGGATGAACCATTATTGTGTCTACACATATCAGACAACTTAGCAAGGAACCAATTTAAAATTTTATCTTTAGGCACTTTGTTACTAGCAGCCTGTCACAAAAACAAATAATTTGTTACAATTTTTTTCATCTATCTATGAAAAATGCCAAAAATAATACAATTTGACAGGCATAGAATATAATTTTTGCACCAACAAACTGAATCCCAAAGAACTATTAGCCAAAAACTTGGAGTATCTCAGCATGGTGTCCTTAAAAAAGAAGGAAACTGAGGAAACTGGACAAGTGGAGGACAAAAGAAGAAGCAGTAGGCCTAAAAACTATCTACAGCAGATAAACAGTATCTGAAATTCATGTCCTTAAGAAATAGGAGAAAATCCAGCAAAGACCTGAGACAGGACTTCATCTGGCTCTTCAGTTGATCCATCTACTCTTTGCTGAAGCCTCATCAGACATGGTCTCAGTGGAAGGATGGATGTCAAGAAGCCATTCTTAAGGAAGGAAAACAGGGAGAAAAGGCACAGTATGCCAAATTACACAAGAAAGAGGTAGACTGAAAATCAGTGGCAACAGGTCTTATGGAGTAATGAATCCAAATGTGAAATTTTTGGTTCAAATGGTCCTCAATATATACAGAGAAGGTCAGGAGAGAGATGGAGCAGTGAGTGTCTACAGCCATCTGTAAAACACGGTGGAGGCTCTGTTATGGTTTGGGGCTGCATTTCATCCAGTGTTGTTGGGGATCTTGTTAAAATGGATGGAATTATGAACGCAGAAAAGTACAGTCAGATTTTGATCCACCACATCATACCATCTGGAAGGCGACTGAATGGCAACAGCTTCATTTTTCATCATAACAATGATCCCAAACACACTGCCAATGCAGTAAAAACATACCTGGATAGAAAAACACACAATGAAACACTATCAGTCATGGAGTAGTTTTGGATCATTTTGACAGAGAACAGAACAAAAGACAGCCAACATTCAAAGAAGAGTTTTGAATGTCCTTCAAGAAGCCTGAAGAACTATTCCTGAAGACTACTTAAAGAAATTACAAGAAAACCTACTTATAAGAGTTTTGGTTGTGTTAAAGAATAAAGGTGGTCATACCAAACATACAAACTCTGTTTTTGCCTTATATACTGTATTGCCATGTATGTTTGCACATGTTTAAATAAATCGCTGCCCCCATTTCCAATTTTCCTAGCAAAATATGAAGAAACAAGGGGTGGCTCAAAACATTTGCACTGTACTGTATAAAATAAAAATTCAATCCCATCTTAAAATGCTTCAGTCATAGACTGTTTATCTACATTATAACCACTTACTTAATATTGTATGGGTCCAACTTGTGCCACAAAAACACATCCAGGCATGGAAAGGAGGCCTCTGACCTGTGGTGTTGGATCTTTGTTAGCAGTGGGCTGCAGAGAGGAGCCTCCTTGGATTTGAACTGCTCTGTCGCATCCTGGAGATGCTTGATCAGATTGGTATCTGGAAAGCTTTTTTTTCATGTTCCTTGAGCCGTTTCTGAGTATTATTTTTATGTTGTGATGAGGCCCTTTGTCCTGTTAAGGGAGGCTGCTTCCATTAGGAGGCATGTGCTTGGTCTGCAACACTGTTTAAGTGACTGGTACATGTCAAACATTCACATGCATACTAGGACCTAAGGCTTACCAGCAGAATATCACATTGTAACACACACATACACGCTTAAAAAAAATCTGTTATTCCCTTCACTTAGTGTTTCTCCTTTTTTAGCTAATCTGTGTACACTAACAGTGAAAGACCCAGCTGTTTCACATTACCAAACCAGCAATGTTCAAAATGTAAACAGGTGAAACAGGGCAGAAATAAAACTTGTTTATTTTCATTTTTACAAGTACATGGTGAATTTGTAATTAATCTTTCTATTGCTCTATTGTTTGGATGTATTGGAATAGTTTTATGTGCATTCTCCACTGACTAACTGCAGAAAATATGGTACTTTTGTTACATTTTACATCTTACTATGTAAGACCATGACTGACGCTCATTTTAGTAATGTCATTGCTCCTATTTAAGTCTCATGGAGTGACATTTCAATAACAATTGCAAATAAGGTTCAAAACTGATACCAATAGTTGCCATCAATTAAACAAAAGTTCAACATTGTTTTGATATTTTGAAAATCACAGTTGTGGAAGCTTGAGTTACATACATGAGAGAAAGAGGATAATGGAGATGGAAGGGGCATTAATTAATATGGCCTGTTTAATTAAAAAGTTTTAGACACTCTAAAGACACTCAATATGAAAGGGAACATTAAAAAACCCTTGTATATTTTTTTTGTTAAATGTATGCTTTCTGTCATGAAAAGGGAATTGCACTGTAAAGCGAATTTTTGCTTTGTGTAATTATAACAGTCATGCATTAACTAATAAAAGAGTAGATCTCTTTGCTGATTAACACTGATTGTGTTTCTCTTTTACACTTTGTTCCTGAAATATTTCAAATTCACAAGGTGAGATTATCTTCAGTGCCCTGCACAAACATGATGATGCATGTGTCTTTCAGTGTTTGTGTGGACAAACTGTGAAAGACTAAGTACATCCTTACTGCTTCCACAGGAATTAAGAGGGTAAGTAGCAGCCAGGTGCTGGTAATTAAATGCAGTTGATTAACTGATCATCAGCAAGTGTGAGCAGAAGTTTTGGCAGTTTGCTGGTCTGGAGCATTCAGGTGTTTTTAATACGTCCCAGTAAATTCACCCCAAGGACAGACTGTGCAATGCTCAGAGAAATTGCAAAAACAAACCAAGAGCTCGTTTGGAAGGGTTACCGGGAGAAAGACTCTCCTCTCTAAAAAGAACATGGCAGCACAGCTTAGGTTTGCAAAGATGCACAAGACATTTGGAATGATGTCCTCTGGATAGACGAGACCAAAGTGGAGATGTTTGGTCATAATGCACAAAGCTGCATTTGGCAAACACAGCATATCAGCAAAAACAGCTCATACCAACTGTAAAGCACGATGGTGGAGGGGTGATGATTAGGGTTTGTTCTGCAGCCACAGGACCTGGGTACTTTGTAGTCATTAAGTTGGCCATGAACTCCTCTGTATACCAAGATATTGTAGAGTCATACAGTGGGGCAAAAAAGTATTTAGTCAGCCACCAATTGTGCAAGTTCTCCCACTTAAAAAGATGAGAGAGGCCTGTAATTTTCATCATAGGTATACCTCAACTATGACAAACAAAATGAGAAAAAAAAAATCCAGAAAATCACATTGTCTGATTTTTAAAGAATTTATTTGCAAATTATGGTGGAAAATAAGTATTTGGTCACCTACAAACAAGCAAGATTTCTGGCTCTCACAGACCTGTAACTTCTTCTGTAAGAGGCTCCTCTGTCCTCCACACGGGGGGACCTAGTGAATGACCTGCAGAGAGCTGGGACCAAAGTAACAAAGGCTACCATCAGTAACACACTACGCCGCCAGGGACTCAAATCCTGCAGTGCCAGACGTGTCCCCCTGCTTAAGCCAGTACATGTCCAGGCCCGTCTGAAGTTTGCTAGAGAGCATTTGGATGATCCAGCAGAGGATTGGGAGAATGTCATATGGTCAGATGAAACCA
>VUQS01013958.1:4372-15046 GCA_015108495.1 Heterochromis multidens
ATGTCTCCGTGTCTCTGCTCTGTGTCCAGATGTGGATTCAAACTTGCACGGCCAACAGGTAACGTGCCACCTCCTGTCTGTGACTGTGTCGATAAAGTTTATTCAAACTGAGAGCCTGTTTCTGTCTCTGGGAGTAAACATCACTGACGTGTAGGAGAAAAACATCTGGAAACTTTAGGTTAAAACGTTGCCGCTGGTTTTACTGGATGTGATGTCGGTCCTGGGATCACTGAAACCAGCGACAGCTTCTTCTCTCTGCAGCGACTTCCTGTCCGGGTTGAGCGATGACTCAATCCTCCTGCTGCTCAACGAGGCCGTTGGCCAATTGGCTCTCAGCTCTGACTCTGCGGTGGGCGGGGCCTCCCTCAGATTGATCCTCCTCATGGCCAGTCAGGTGGGATACCGCCTCCGGCCCCTCCTCCTCAGCTTCAGAGGTCAGCGGTCTCTCTATGTGTAAGTGTCACAGCAGCTGAAAGGTCAGAGGTCATTGTGTGGCTGTGTGTCTGCAGGTCTGGACAGCCTGCTGCACAAAGACTGGAGGGGGCGGGGCTTCGACCAGGGCATAGATCAGCTGATCGCTCTTATCCAATCAGAGAAGGACGCCGTTAGTCAGTCACAGGTTGGTCCGCTTCATTAATTTTTAAAACATAAAAATATTTTTTGTTCTGAAGTCTGAATTTATTTTGCAATGTTGAACATTGAAAAAATAATTTTGTGTTAATTTTTAAAAATTTATTTCTTGAACAGATTTTTTTCTTTATTTAAATTTTTTTTTGTTAAGTTTGAATTGAAATTCCTCTAAAACTTTCAAAAATATAACAGATTTTTTTTTAAATATATTTTTTGGTATTTTATCTGTTTAAAAAAAAAATAGAATTTCTGATTTAATGTAAAAATGTAGTATTTATATATTTAAAAATGAATGTTAAACAAATTTTCAATTAAACAAAATTATATTTATTATTATTATTAGAATTTTTTTCATTATTGTTTAATATTTTTATAATATATTTTAATATCGCTAATATATTGTCTCAAATTTGCAGTTTTTCTCGTTATTTTAAAACATTTGTCAGTGGGAAGCTGAATAAGCCAAGAAGGAATAAATTATTTACTTATTTACTTACTGTTTATCTGTTTCATTGAAAAAAAAAAATATTGCATTTATTTTATTTGTCTGCCACATAAATACATTTTAAAAAAGTGTGAGGGAGGATACTTGGCCTGACCTCTGACCCCAGCTGTCCGTGTGCAGGTGAGCAGTGATCACGTGCGGGCGGCGTGTGTGATCCAGGCGGCCTGGAGGTCGTATCAGACCAGACGCAGAGTGAAGAGTCTCAACAGAGCCGTCAGCGTCCTGCAGAGGAAGTACAGGTGACTACTTCCTGTTTGTCTCTGTGTCGGAGACGAGGCGGCGAGATGCAGCTACCTTTAAACGTCAGATAGAAAAGCGCTGTGGATGATCCTCGATTAGCGAGCTGAAGAGTTGGACTCTTTTTATGTTCCTGATGGACAAAGAAAGAAGTTTTTAATGGTTTAAATGTGGGTGCTAGTTTATCTCACTGGGCTGAGGAGGCGATTCATGTGCCGTAAGGCTAAATGCAGAAGCCTCGGTCCAAATCTGGTCCTTCTCTCAGCTTTCCTGTCTTCTCTTCACTGTCCTATCACAATAAAGGCTAAAAATCCCAAAAGATATATAAAATATGGTTTGAATGTGGTTTCATATTAAACATGGCCAAAGTGAGAGCACAGGAGCCCCGCCTACCTTCAATTTATGAGAGACAGCCAATCAGTAGGAAGCTGGTTTAAGAATTTGGGTCATCTTGAATCTTTTTAAGACTTTTATGGTTTCTTTTGATTCACCTCGTGTTACTCGCGTGGCCCTGACAGCCAACGGGATGAGGAGGAGTCCTACTGGCAGCTGGAGTTAAGTTACAGAAACAGATTTTCACAGTTAACCGTGAACTGCTGCATATTCCCCTCGCTTTTTTCCAAGCTCCCTGCTTTTATTCTGTCTCCGTCTTAACGAGCTCCAGCTCCAGACGGCCTCAATAAGCTCGCCCTGATTTCTGAGGTCGTCTGTGGCGTCAGAAGAGAATCCACAGTCTACAGAAAAATCCCAGCTGATGGGTTTTCGTGACACAGTGTGAAGCACTGAGTTCAAACATTTTAACTCACACAAACGTGGATTTACGCCTCTGTTCAGTTTATCTCAATGTAAGACTTTGCTCTGTTTGGTGTGAACACATTTTCAGATGTTCAGAGTTTAATGTAGTTTGTGTTGTTTATTCCTGGTGAGAAAAACTGGTTCCCCCATACTGGACTATACTGTGACAGAGGATGTGGATCTTTTAAATTTTTTCGCACATCAAACCAAAATGTATTCATATTTTACAAATGGATTTCTGCAGTTTTCC
The DNA here is from genome assembly GCA_015108495.1 of Heterochromis multidens. Lineage (NCBI taxonomy): Eukaryota > Metazoa > Chordata > Actinopteri > Cichliformes > Cichlidae > Heterochromis > Heterochromis multidens. The sequence continues at coordinate 6,790 of VUQS01013958.1, forward strand.
TCAGGGAGCAAGTTTCAGACTATAAGACTCCATGGGTCACTGATTTGGAATATCATTTATCAGACAGAACTGATGGGGCCCAGTATGAGATAAACAGGGATTATTCTGAACTGTGAATCATGCAAAGCTGTTCTAATCGGGTCCAAGAATAAGAAAAACATGGAGCTGGAAATGAGCAGGAACACTTTAACGTGCCCTTTCACTCGAGCACAAAGACACTGAGCCTGCAGCCAGAGTTCAGATCGAAGCAACCTCACAGACGCTGACATCCCACCTCCGTGTGTGTGTGTGTGTGTGTGTGTGTCAGGGCTCGGAGGAGGCAGCAGCAGCAGCAGAAGGAGGCGCAGCTGTGGGAGGAGGAGCTCAAGTATCAAGTAAACCTGCATCATTATTGAATTTCTGATTTATGTGACAAAACTGTTCATTTTCCTATCGGAGAGCCGCCATCATGTGCAGAATAAGGAAATATTTTGATCTTACAGAAGTGTTTATACTTAATATGTAAATGAGTATTAATGTTAGACAGGAGCATGAGGACTTTCCATGCACAGTTCTCTGTGGGTTTCTGCAGGGCTGAGCTGATAATTTTGGTAATTTTTAGTAAAATTAGGGCTGTAGGCAGCTCATCTCTTCAGTTGGCCGAGACACTCATCATTAAATTGCCCTCTCTGAATTTTTTTTTTCTCTTCAACAGCATTTTTTTAGTCTTTTTTTTTCATATATTCAGCCTAACTGCTTCCAGAGTTACATTTCATGGTGAAATGAATTAATAATCAAATTTTAAAGCTGCAGGTGTTTTATAACCTGTCTTTTATTTGCTGAAGCTTGTAAACTGTGTTGCAGGTGTGTGTGAGGCGTCAGCAGGCGAGGAGGAGGTTCCACCAGAAACAGAGACAGCTGCTGCAGCTGCTTCCTGCAGGTGAGAGCCTGTTAGGTCAAGACAACTCCATCTGAAACCACATCGTCCTGTTGAAATCATTAAACCTCAAACCCACAACCTCCTGTTCAGAGTCTGGAGTCAGCGCTCCATCTCTCTGGGTTTGTCTTTAGTTTCTGTTTAACTCCTGAAGTCTGTGTTTCAAGGAAAATCAAAAGGACTCCTGAGAACAGATTTCAAAAGCCAGAAAAGGAGAAACTTCCACCTCACAGGGTTTATAAACTCTAATTCTCCTGCACAGCCTAATATTCATTTCTGTCACTGACTTCTCTGCAGTTTGAAGGTTTTAATCTCAGTTTTACAAAAAAAAAAGAGAAGTTTGGTTTCAGGGTTCCTCGTTAAAGGTGGGATCCTGATTCCACAAACTCGAATCAACTCAACACTGATTTTACAAAATAACCAAACTATAAATAAATGATGTAAGGTTCTGAGTCGTGATAGGCTGGTTTCAAACACCTGACTTTGCGTGTGTGTTCAGACCAGGTGCAGTCGTACCTGCAGGAGTGCGAGCGTCGAGCGGCCGTGGTGATTCAGAGCTTCTGGCGAGGCTTCAGAGAGAGACGACGCTACAACAGCACACAGCGACATGCGCTTAGACGAGAGCGAGCCGCCAGGACACTGCAGAGAGCGGTACACACACACACCTACACACACACACACACACCTACACACACAGTCAAACATGTGTTGGTTAATGCCATCATCGACTCTTTCTTCTCTTTCTTTTCACTCAGGTGCGTCGTTTTCTACAAAAGCAGCAAACAGTGAAAGCCGCACCCCTCCCGCCTTTCTGGATTGGTCAGAAAGGTTTGACAGACAGTCGGAGGGCGGAGCTAAAGCAGCAGGTGGATGAGTACATCGCTACACATCGAGTAAGAGATTAATTTCAAACAGCCTTCACCTGTTACCCACGATGCTTTGCATGCTGCTGATCTGTGTGTGTGTGTGTTCAGTTGTCCCGTGTGCCTCCTGAGGAGTGTTCCCGCCTCCACGAGGAGGTGCAGCTGTTGCTGCTGTCAGAGCTGCAGACAGGAGCTCAGCAGAGGAGGGAGGAGCAGCGGGTGGAGGCGCTGCTGGCTCACATACACACACAGCTGGAGCTGCTCCGAGGTCTCTCACACACACACACACACACACACACACACCTACAGTTAAACTGAGATCAATTGGGTCAGTAATCAGAGATAATCAGAGAACATGTCGGCCCTACAGATGCTCCTCCCCTCTCCGCTGTCACGGAGACAGACGCAGACGCCTTCCTCAGCCCGTCTGGCCCCGTCGCTGCTTGTGCCCGTGACGCCCACAATGCCATGCTGCAGGCGAGCCGGCTGCCCTGGTGGAGGACACTGGGAAACATGGACACAGGTCACGTGGATGCATTCGGCTCCACCCACCTGCAGGAGCTGGAGGAGGAGCTTGGAGGACTGTACATAGGAGGGACGGTGGCGGTCAACAAACACACTGAGGTCGACGGAGTCAATCTATAATGTGATCTGAGGTCACCTGAGTGACTCACGGGTGAAACATGGACTCGTACATCTGTTAACGGAGGAAATTTTTTACAGATTTCCTAGAAAATTTGTGACTCTTTTCACACCTGAAAATGTTGCAAGGACCAGGTCAGGGGGAATATCTGAAGTTTCTTACATGTAGCACGCAGCAGGAAATAATCCCTGTGATTTAGGCGAAGGAGCTGCAGGAGGTGGGACGACATCAGACATTCACCTGCATCTAGAGCTCACCTGGGAGGTTAAAGACCATTTTGAAAAGTTAACGACTGCAGAAATACGAACCACAGCACTGCGATATTTGCTATCATTTATGCAGCAACACTGTGAAGACCTGTGAGACCTTCAACTGCTGTCTCTAAATTTTTCACTGTCACCAAATGTGTTAAAAACATAGACTGTAAATAAAGGATGGGCATCACCTATTGGCTCCGGGATTTTATGTTTATGAGTGTTTTGTTATTAGCTAAGGCTAGACACAGATACCAGCTAATTGCTAAGTAACATCTAAATAAAATCCTAGAATTTCTCTCAACAAAATTGGAGCACAGACTTCTTGGAGGGGTGCAATTAACTGCACAGCAGCCATATTATTCCATTAAAAATGCTCCAAAAGGCTCCAGCAGCACAAACACAATCCAGAGGTCCAGTTCAGGGACTCCAATTAGTTGAGGTGAAGTCTAGCAGACAGCTAGCAGCTACAGCTGCCTGTCAGTCAAACAGGCCACATCCCTACCAATGCAAACTTTAAGCCTTAATACAATTTAAACAGGTGAGCTATAAATAAATTCACCTCTTGTACAGTTGTTCTGAAGGAGGACTCCTGATGGAAGCAGAGAATAAACTCTGTTCAAATGTCTGTTTAACCCATTTTCCTACATTGCCCAGAATACACCCTGACAGGTTAGTGGAAAACATCCACTGAGATGATTTTTATTTCTGCTTTTATTGCATTAACCTTAATCAGACACCAGAGGGAGCCACTCTTACAGCCCAGCAGCATGTTGACAAGAGGATTTCCCCCTGGCTGACAGGAGGATGACGAGGAGGATGAGGGGCATTTTTTTTTCTCCCCCTGCACAGCCCTCGACAGACAGTGTTTGTTTCACTCATTAAAGTTTAAAACGACTGAAATGATCATTAAAGATCCTCAAACAGCTGCAGGTTTTAGGAAACTCCTCCTCCTCCTCCTCATCTTCCTTCTCCTCTTCCTGATGTGCTACGATGTCAGAGGCGCTCCAGCGTGCAGAGTCGGGTATCGATCACACTCATTGATTATTGACCTGAGCCTGACGGGCAGCAGAGGCTCAGCAGATGTTACATAAGCAGCTGTTGATGAGTCTGTTGGAGGAAAACAGCTGCAAGAGAACGAGGCTGCAGACGAGCAGGTAAGACATCGCTTTTTATTTTATGTTACTATCTTCTTCAGCATCTTCATTTTCAGTAAAACTCTCAGGGGAATCTTCCTTTTAAACTCGTCTACATTTATGTGAAGCTAAAATAAAGACATTAATGCAGCATTAATGGTGAAATCATGTTTAAAAATCAACATTGAAGCAGGACTTTTACTTATAATAAGTTTTAAAAAATGACTTTTTTGTGTTATACCTTAACTTAAATAAGCGGTCTGAATGCTAGTTAGTACATCTTTAATTTCCTTTTTTTGTTTTTTACTTAACTACCAAACCAACAGTTACTTGTTACAGTGCTTTTTTTCCTCTGGGAAATAAGTTTTAAATAAAGTTACATATGCAAGAGGAGGAGAAAAGCCAGTTTGTTCCTGTTTTTAATCCCAGAAAAGTTAAGAAATGAGCATTTTTCTTCTCCTAAATTTTCAGTCTAAATCACATTTAGACATTCTTTAAGAATTTACTTCACACAGATCAAAGAAAAAGTTTCCTTTTAATCATTAGTTAACAGAATTCTGCAACGAAAAGAGCTAAATGAAACCAAGGGGGAAAGTTGTGGTCAGAATCATGAACATGAATATCATGGTAATTCATTTTGGGCTTTTAATGATTTCTTTGAACTGTTCTTTTTCCAGGGTGGAATGATTGGACAGCATACATACTAATCCACACAGGGTCAGAAGTATATATACAGGCTCAAATATATTCATACACTTACATCTTTTAATAAGTGGTGCTGAAAGTTCTACAGTGTCTTCTAACTTGACAAGGCCTATTAACTTCTTATTAGTGATCATGATTGACTACAGCTGGTAGTTTCTCTTTGCCAGCATAAAAAGGATTTGTTTGACAGCATTCATTGGATAGACCAATACTCAGAACAATGGGAAAGTCCAAGGAACTCAGTGAAGATCTAAGAAGGAGAATTGTAGATTTAGACAAGTTGGGAAGGTCTCTTGGAGCTATTTCTAAACAACTGCAGATTCCAAGATCATCAGTTCAAACAATTGTACGTAAGTACAACTTATTCAGATGTTTCACGACTTTGCCAAGATCTGGAATAAGACCTAAACTGTCACCCTCAGATGAGAGGAAATTGGTCAGGATGTTCAGGAACAACCCAGCAACCACCAAGGCTCAAGCCTGCCATGAACTGGAAACTGCTGGAACATCAGCATCACTGTCCACAGTGAAGTCAGTTTTACATTGCCATGGACTGAGAGGGTTCCGACAAAGAAAGAAGCTCCTGCTCCAAAATCGACACCTTCGAGCTCAACTGAAATTTGCAGCTGTCCACATGGACAAGTCAAATGCCTTCTGGAGAAAAGTTTGATGGTCAGACGAGACAAAGATTGAGCTCCTTGGTCATAATGACAAGCAGTATGTTTGGAGGAGTAAAGGTGAGGCTTTCAAACCTAAGAACACTGTAACACCTGTTAAGCATGGCGGTGGTAGTATCATGCTCTGGGGCTGTTTTGGTGCCAGTGGTACTGGTACATTGCACAAAGTGGATGGAATAATGAAGGAGTAGGACTACCTCCAAATTCTTCAACTTCACCTCAAATCAACAGCTAGACGGTTGAAACTGGGACACAGTTGGGTGTTCGAACAGGAAAATGATCCCAAACACATCAAAACTGGTTTTGGAATGGATAAAATAGGCTAACATTAAGGCTCTGGAATGGCTTTCCCAAAGCCCAGACTTCAACTCTATTGAAAATTTGTGGACTATGCTTAAGTGCAGGGTCCATACCAGGAAACCAAGCAATTTAAATTAAGTCTAGGAATTCTGCCCAGAAGAGTGATCAAATATCCAGCCAGAATTATGCCAGAAGCTTGTTGATGGCTACTAAACGCACCTGGTCAAGGTGCAACTTGCTAAGGGACATTTAACCAAATATTAGTGGGGCTGTGTGTGTATATTTGAGCCTTTATGTATATTTTTGACTCTGTGTGGATTAGAGAAAATCCAAAATAAATTCAAACTTGTGCACCCAATTCTTGTGTTTTAAAGTCATTAAAGATGTATGCTGTACAATCATTCCACCCTGGAAGAAGAACAGTTCAAAGAAATCATTAAAAGCCCAAAATTACCCTGACATTCATGTTCACAATGAGTGTATGTAAATTTCTGACCATAACTGTACAGGTACATTACCTTTTACCTTTTTCTTGTCCTCTCTATATATGCACTCTGTGTAATAAAGTTAGAACTTCATTCTTCTCCATGGCTGGCTGATAAACAGCAGCAAAATCAAGAGTAGCCCACAGATGGGTTGCTTGTGATACTGCCCCCTCTTGGCAGTAAACAGCTAGAACATGTAGACGATGGTCTGTAGACTCTGTGTAGGACCAATGCACAACCATGCTACAAAAACTTTTCACAAGGCCTAAAAATCATTCTTTCACTTTTTATATTAAAAGGCCTACTGAGTGATCAAAGCATACGACGATCATAGTTTATGTGGAACATGGTATCTATTGTCAATAAGCTGTAATTAGGTTATTGATATTCAACTGTGTGAAGCTGTAGAACACGGACATGCAGAATGAGGTATTGATACGTGCTTTAAATGACTAATACAGAGCCAAAAAACTGTTTCCATCCTTTATGAAGAGGATGGAAACAGATTATAAACTCTGATGTCCTTTCTTAAACAATCAGCAGCTGTTTTGGGGGTCTAGTAAATCTTTTCAAGCGTTTTTAAGGGCCCCATAGTTTAAATGGTTCCCCCACATTGGGCTGTATTGAGGAAATCAGTTTGTCAGAGCTGCAGAGCTGAAGTGAAGGGGTTAAAATTCAGAAGAATGTGGAGAGGGAGAGGGAGGCTTTTCATTTCAATCCTCTTTCTTATTTTCCACCTCCACTTCTCTCCATCCACAGGTTTCCTTTCCTCTTCCTCAGGACCTCTTCTTCTTCTTCTTCAGCTCTCAGTTCACTCTGGAGATGCCAGGGACTCTTCCCAGGTTCCCCAGTTTGCCACGGGGGGTGACCATGCCGGCACTGCTCAACTCACTGCCCCGAGGCATCAACCCTCCCAGTTTACCCAGAGGCATCACCATGCCCAGTATGCCCACTTTGCCCAGTTTACCCAGTATGCCCCGAGGCATGACCATACCCAGCCTGCCCAGGGGGGTTTCGCTGCCGAGGGCTGTCGCCATGCCGGCTGTGACCCAGGCTCCAAGGCGGCTGCTGCAAGACTGCTGCTCTGTGTTGGACCACCAGACACCCGGAGGTAACAGATACCAGTAACGAATCTGCTGCTAGAAACCCAGTGAATACACTCGCTGCTTCACATTAAGGCTTCAACAGTGTTTGCAGTTACAAATTTCAGAAGTTGCTACCTCATTATGCTTAAAAAAGCACTGGGTCTTTATTTATTTATTGTTTTTCACAGAGCTTGTGAGGAGGACAGGAAATCAGACATGGGAATTACATAGAGAGTTCAGTCGATTTTCAAAATAAAAACCCTGTGCAGACCAAATGTTCCACTTCTGAAACTATCCTGGTAAGACTTGATGTGAAAGAAAGAACGAAACAGTGTCCAAGAAATAATGTCAAAGAGTACCGCTGCAGCTAAAAACATGTCTGCTAGTAAACATAAACAGTTTAAAAGATGGACGTAGCTCCGGGCTCTGAAAAGCGAATCCAATGCAGAAGTGCCTTTAATCTGCATTCTTTCTAACTTCTCTGATTGCAAAAGACATCAGTAAACACTCTCCTGATGAGTTTACAGCCTCAGTCTCTAGTTTTAGGTCTTACTGAATAAAACATAAAGTCCATTGTGTAAATTATGGTCTCATTAGAGTCTGGAAGGATTATTTGGGTATGCTGATTGGCTAATGACTTGTCAATCACAAGATGTTAGCCAACACACCTTGACGAGAAAATGCTCACCTTGAGGTTTCATAACAGGACTTCACGAACCAGTTGATGACCTCACGGTGGCTATGTCCATTTTTTATACTATCTATGTGAATTTAGTGCTTCTTAGTAAGAGCTGCTGATACAGAACAAACTGCTTCACTGCTCAAGCTTAAAAAAACAAATTTTGTTCTCCATGTTTACCTAGATTTTTATTGTTTCAAATTATTGGTTATAAACAGGGCTTTTAAATTATTTCACAACCCACTGTGATTTAAAAGTCTGTTTATAACATTAATTTTATGATCCAAAGGTCCAAAAATTAGATAAAAATATTGAAGATCAGCCCAACTCCTGCTCCCAAGAACTTATTTGAAAGAACATCTAATATAAAATATTTTTTCATATTGATTTTTGTCACATCAGATCTTAGCACAATCATGTCAGCCAATTTATTAAGCCTGAAAATATAAATAAGATTATGTTAAAAAGCCAGAAAATTAGTAATAATTGAAGTAATACAATGAAAAACTGATTT
>VUQS01013962.1:7735-23762 GCA_015108495.1 Heterochromis multidens
CCAAGCCACGATCAGACGGTAAAAGCCAAGCAGAGCAATGCAGTGCAGCACGAGAGGTGGCAAAAACAGGGAGACATCTAACAGAGCGAAAGAAACGCAGCACACCAAGAGGATACAGAGAGAAAGAGTTGATTGTGGGTTGGAGGAGAGGGTTCACACAGATTCACTGAGGTGTGTCAACAACAGGTGCCAGTGTGTGTGTGCGAGTACCTTCAGGTCCCTCCTCTCCAGGTGAAGCAGCTCCGAGCCTCGGATGTCGTGTCGGATGAAGGTGTCTCTGTACTCCCCCAGACTCAGCTGTTCCAGCCAGATGCCCACCTCTTCTGTGCCCCATCTTTCCACTACACACACACACACACACACACACACACACAAATGCACACACAGAGCAGAGCAGAGAGAGGCTCAGAGCGCCTCACGGGTATGCACACGCACTGTCACATTCCACAAACTCACACACACACACTCCTTTTAACCCCATATTCTCTGTGAATGTGTCATCAAACACACACAACTTCACAAATGGGCACAAATTGTGGTAAATCATTGAAGAGAGAGATGGAGGGGGAAGTGGAGAGGGAGAGGGAGAAGAAGGGAGGAGAAAGAGCAGTGACGGCAGCTGATGGATGAGGAAGGAGTATGACAGAGGCCAAAGGTTGGTCAGAACAAGGCAGTGACCAATGGTGTTCAGGGCAGGCTGGGAGCATGCACATCATCGACCAATGTCAGAGCACACAGAGAAAAGTAGGAGGTAAAGGGAGGCGGAAGCCTGTGCAATCTGCAGGAAATACAGCTTAACTACCCAGGAACATGCCCCAGATAAAAGGAAGGGTTTCTTAATATTCTTATTAGTATACAGCAACATTGTATTAGAGTGGACTGTCTGCTCATCTAGAAATCTGATACTGACTTTTCTACTCAATTTTTTTTGTGTTCATATGAACTCTTCCATCTCTGTACATGTATCCTTGGTGCACAGACTTGTTCTTCTCCTGACTTTGTACCTTCTGAAGACATGTTGACAACTGGATGAGAGCATGAAAAGAGGGGAGTAGGGTGCAAGTTGATGGTTAGGGTGTGGGATGTTAACACCTCAAACACACACACATTCTTTGTGTTTGTACCAGGGGATAACAATGGAGTGACACGTTTATGCATGGGTTGCAAAAATGACAGGAGTGAGGGGCAAGATAACAATGATGAAAGGTAACCATGGTGACTCTGGGTAGAACCAAGCTGTTTTTGTGTGTAAAGTTGTAGAACAGTGGTCAGCTTTACAGTATTAATGAATAAAGGATGGTAGCACTTCCAGCTAGTCATCCTGTTTGCCACTAGCAAGTGTCTTATTTGATGTATTTGACCAGAAGAAATGAGTCATGTAGCTGCTGAGCAGGAAGCGAAACATCTGTACCTTTTCAATTTTTAACTTCAAGCTACGATTGACAAATACAGTCTTGCTTGGCCTTACTATGACTTTATTGCTACCACCCTTTCCAATGAGAGGTGGTAACAATTATATAGTGTAAATACAAATTAAGGCAATCCCCATGGCAGATGGGACAGACTGACTGAGTCCTTATCCTGAGTCTGTCCAGTCTGCTCAGTACTGAGGAAAAGTGGGCGCAGCCCTACCTGACTGAGGACTCGTCTTCTTGGCGGCCTTCTCCTTCTTGAACTTGGGCACAATGCGAAACATGCTGCTGCGACTGTTCCTCTTGCCGTAACCCAGAGAGTGGTCCTGGTACATAAGCACAGTCAACCTATAGCCTTTCATTTAGCTACTCAACTCTCCCGTTACCTGAAGCCATGCTACACTAAAGACATACAGGACAGCTGCAAGACAGAGTATGTGAACACTTTGGAATTAGATGGTTTTTGGCAGTAATTGGTCAATCTTTGTCTAAGCCACAAGTACAGATATGTCACGCCTCGTTAAGCAGCAGTGACCTAAAACAAACATTTCTGGTAGATGCAGAGAAGATGATAAGCATGTTATTTTGGAAGAATTTTGGACAATTCTTCCATAAAGAACTGCTTTAGCATAGTTACATTCTTAAGCTGGGTATACAGTGTTCTTTTGTCATGGGCTGTCCATGACAAAAGACTAATGAAAAAGAATTTTGTAGTGGCTCCAAAATAGTGGTCCTACTTAGAAATGTGACGGAGGTTTAAAGTTGGCCATTGTAACAATCTTGCAGCCAAAGATAGGCTGGATTTGAACCCAAACAACGCTCTTTTCCTAAGCCTAACAAAGTAGTTTTGAACCTTTGAGTTGGCCTAACTAAACAGTAACTGGACTGAAAACAATACTGTACAAAAGCAAAGAACGCTTTTCTACCTTCAGTTTTCTGGCGCCGTTGTGAAGGTTTGGTGCTAGACTGGATCACCACTGTCATCTGGCCCAACTCTAATCTTAACAACCAATCCTTGAACCAGTCGTAACCTGAACAATCAATCACAGCAGAACATTCCTCCTACTGCATCCCTTCAGCTGATCCAAACTAGTACTGGCCTCTTGACAAAAACAATTACAAATGAAACAGATTAAATAAAGCATGCAAGACAAAATGTTTGGCATTCCAACAAAGAAGAAAATCTAGCTGCCACAGAAGCTTTAATTATATCATGTATCAACCTGCTGTTATCATGACCATATAGCACAGACAGAAATAATAGCAGATCTGGCTGTGATCCAGTAGGTATTACGGCTGTACAGTGTTTAAACATCAAAGTTGATGACTCACCACTGTTTATAAGATGTATTTTGCACTGTGTGGCTTGTAAACGTAAAAGATTTGAGATCTCACAGTCTGTAGGTATGTTAATGAGGTCTGGTGTGAACGCTCTCTTGAGGTCGGTTCACAACATCTCTATTTGTGTGAAGGTCTGAGCTCCAGGTGGGCCACTCCAAAAATAAGACCAACAATGCCTGAAGTCATTCTATAGTAGATGTACTTCAGTGTTTAGGGTAATTTTTCTGTTACATCACAAAACTTCTATACTGAGCTTCAACAGGACAGCCACTCTCAGACTCTCATACTCTAGAAGATACTTCAATAAACTTGAGGATTAATTTCCAGCTTGGTGAAAGTGAAAGGTCCATGCCTAGGGGCAGCAAAGCAGCTGCAAATCATGATGCTGCCTCCACCATACTTCACCTGCTTTATTGAGGGTGTTCTGCTCCGAACTCTGTGCCTGTTGTATTATTTGCCTGTGGCAGACTCATGTACAAAGATGTTGCACAGCTCCAATGTTTTCAGCTGTTACTCTGGGGTTTCTTTTACCCCTCTTCCACCGACACAGTGATTATGCCCAATCTAAAACTTTTTCCACACATTTCCACCAGAAAATCATTACCAAAACGCCGGGTCCAAAGTTGGAATGAATGATATCAGAAACTACAGGAGCGGCTACTACAAGAAATCAACCAAGATTCAGCCGAAATATTCTGTCCACCATGATTTTCTCCCTTTCATTTCTTTCAAATACACCCAACTTCTATTAGTAATCTTACTTAATGTTCAGTTCTCATATTTTTTCAAATATGGGCTGGTTCACCAACAGCTCTAAGGCAGAACTTGCTTCAGACTAGCACTGGCACTCCACTGGTGGAAAGAGGTATTTTTGTCTTACCGACCAATGTGATTTGTGCTTTTGAAGTCTTAACTGGGCATCCACTTTTAGGGAGAGCTGTCACAGGAATAAGTTTTTTATTTTTAGTTTGCCTTCTGCTCTTAAGTCCAAGATTACTACATAATCCTTTTCAGCTTAATTTAAATCAACAATTTCTGATTGCAGCTCTTCTGAGATCTCATTTTTATATGGTTAATATCAAAGTCAAAGTCATCACAAACCCTAGCTCTAATGCACACCATCGATTTTGTTTCACTTATGGACTGAATCCAATTAGCTTTTGTTGATTTGAGTTGTCATTAGTCTAGTTTTCCACATACTTTTTCCCTGTCAGTATCTCAGTAATGGACACAAGAACAACACAATGATTTGTGTGTTAAAATGGTTTCTACTTGTACTTTAGATGATGTGACTATATTTGAAGACACTGTTAATGCAGATAATTCCATAGTGTTCACTTTTAGCTTTGGCAGATTTTAGCTTTGAGTTTCATCTATTTTACAACAATACCACACACAATAGGGCATGTGCATGCAAGCGCATGTTTGCTGAGGCTGCTTACCTCCTCATCATTGGGCTGCAGTATGTGGTAAAGCCAGGGGATTTCTCCCAGTTTGCCCAGTTCCAACTCCACGCTCTGCAGAGCACTGGACAGCTGCTCCTCCTCTGGTGGGTCCAATTGCTGTAAGGGGAAGAAAGAACAAGTTCAACTTAACACACCATACTGAAACCTTAAAATCAGGACCCCAAGTTGTGATAAAACCACAGATGGATACAAGATGGATGTAGCCACCATGACATCACTCAGTGGATGGTAAAGTCCTGTTATGAAGCCTCAGACTAAGGATTCTTGCCTTCACCATCTACCAGATGTGATGAACGAGAGGTGGATCTAAGAATATATTTTACACTGCACCCTGGGAGGAACAGTGACTAGTCCAACACAAGATAGGTCTGCCCTAAAGCATAGCCCACTTTATCCTTTTTTGACTCCAATGGAGAACATAATTTACAAAAACAGCAGCATGTTGTATTCAATAACACTTGAAACTGGTGACTGAGACTATAAACTGATCGGGAAAGTATTTATGGAGGGCATAGCGCAAGGGAGCCAGGGGCTGTTTTCCATAACCAAAATTCCTTCTGCGACCCCTCCCCCAAGATCCCCCAAGATTCTTTCACCATTAGAAATAATCTACAGTCATGTGAAAAAAATTAAGACACACTATGAAAGCCTGTGTGTGGTTTTTTTTTAACATATTTGGACATATGGATATTTAATATAAATTTTAACAATACTGGGAGATTCAAGTAATATAACTAAACAATTCAAACTACAGAAAAGACTTTTTAAAATTTTCTGTAAAATGTAATTATTAAAAAATGCAATTTCTGTTGAGGAATAAATTAGGACACAACCACATTTATTCCCACTTAAAATAGCTAAAATTACACACAGGTGTATCACATCAGGTGCACATGATTAGAACATTGTTAGTCAGCATTTTGAAGGTAGCCATATTTAAACCTCAGACATTTAGTTTGGTGTGCTCCTGATTGTTGAAGTGAGAGTGAACACCATGGTGAGATCAAAAGAGCTGTCTGAGGCCTTCAGAAAAATGATTATAGCAGCTTATGAGTCTGGTAAGGGATTTAAAAAGATCACAAAAGAATTTTAAATCAGCCATTCCACTGAAAATACTCTACAAGTGGAGGACATTAAAAACAACTGCCAACATGCCCAGGTCATGCTGTCCAAGCAAATTCACCCCAAGAGCAGACCGCAAGATGCTAAAAGAAGTCTCCAAAAACCCTAAAATGTCATCACGGGACCTACAGCAGGCTCTTGCTAAAGTGCACGCATCTACAATCACAAAGAGACTGCACAAGTTTCACTTGCATGGGAGGTGTGTAAGGAGGAAACCTTTGCTCTAAGAGAAACATGAAGGCCAGGCTGAAGTTTGCCAGAGAGAACGTAGACAAAGACTAGGACTTCTGGAATAATGTTCTTTGGATAGACGAGTCTAAAATTGAATTATTTGGACACCAGAACAGAGGACATCTTTGCCATAAACCAAATACAGCATTCCAGGAAAAGAACCTCACACCAACTGTGAAGCATGGAGGTGAAAGTGTCATGATTTGGGGATGCTTTGCTGCAGCAGGAGCTGGCCAGCTCATCCAATCCACCATGAATTATTTTCCTCAGTTACAATATGCATTTTAGTTGATATCTTTAATTGAATGAGTAAAACAAGGTAGTTTTGTTGTTTATATGCAATTAAGTCACTTTCTTTTCCAGAGATAAATAAAAACAACATTAGACATTGATATGTGAACATTTATTAACTGAATATTCAATGGGGTGTCCTAATTTTTTCATGACTGTAGGTTTAAGGCGCAGTTACTAAAAATTAAAGTATGAAATTGAAACAATCTATTTCAGCCATGATAACTCACCAGAGAGACTCGTCCCAACAGAAGAGATTCGGTCTCATTGTGGAGTGCCTTCACAGTGCTGGCCACCTCAATGGCTGTGTTCCGAGTAAGGCTCTGCAGAAGGGACAAGAAGGTTAATTGGTTTAATGTCACACACTATGAAAAAGAGACACAAGCAGAGCACACATATTTTACACAACAATTCTAGAGTCTATTTTAAGAACTTAGCTTCTCTTTAGATTAGACTAGTTCTTCAGGAGTTTAATATGGAGCATCAAAGTTAAGTGTTTTATCTGAACAAGTTAAACTACCCCTAAAACATCAATTAACAAATTCACACATTATAGGGTCTATTTATTATTAATTGATTATTATTATTAATGAACCACTGAAGACATTAACTTAGCTTAACTTTTAGCAGAACTTCAACTAAAACCATGGCTGCTGTAAACTGGACTCTAAGGTACTTTCTCTTTCTCTCAAATTTTGAAATATTTAGGACCACATTTTAAATGTTTTGCCTGTGACAGAAGTTTTTAAAAATTCAGATATCTCAAGCAGAAGAAATTACACCTGAAACAGTGCTCATTAGTCTCCATGATCCTTGATTTTAGATTAACAATAAGTGGAACATGTTAAACCTATTCTTTGACTATAGAGACCTCTAATGGCAGGAACAATTATAGTTATTTTTATGTTACAAGATTCAGCCAGATTCAGATTCAGATTCACCCAGGCTTACCTCTGGGAACTTCGGGTGTGTTTTGTTGATGGCATGAGATGCAGCGTTAACAGCGTGAGCCAGTTCCTGCTCTAAAAGCCCGTTGGTCTTTGCAGCCTCACATATCCTGTGATTAGACAGAGCACAGTCAGTGAGATTAGTTCATGGTAACAAAACAAAGTCTGTAAAGCCTGATACCTGATATTCATGTCGGTTCATGTTTACCTTGTAATGAGCTCTTCTGCAGCACGGGCACACATCTGCACCAGGGCAGCCTCCTCCTCTGTAGCCAGATCCACAGACTGCTGAGGGTAGAGGTGAGGTCGCAAAGGAGGCTTATCATACTTCAACTTGTCCTCCCATGACTTCAGTGTGTTCTCAAATGCCTGCAGGGAAAATCAGAAGAGAAAAAGGATAAGTATATACAGTATATCATATAAAGTGATTCGTGCAAAGCTCAGTCAATCAAGCAGCATTCATATTCCTGATATTTTCCAAACTTCTCACACCCTTATTGCTTTTCACTCAACACTCCCACCCTTCCTCACCCGGTCTCTGGTGAGCATCTGTGCTCTGTTCTTGTGCTGGATCTTGATGACTCCAGGTGGTTGGATCCAGGCCTCACCATCCACCTGAATGGGGACTCCCTCATCACCCAGGATCGTAATCTTCACCGTTCGACACTGATTGAGGCAGAAGCTTGGATTAGATGTACATACAGTACACAGACATGCATTTTCACTTCATATGGTTTTAATGTATCTGCTCACCTGTGCTATGCGGTGGTGCTGCAATTTGATGACTCTCGACACAGCCATCTGCATACTCCCAAACACAGCCACCACTTCTAGGATCTTGTCATCGAAAGATGGAGCACAGAATATCTGCACAAAAATATTACGTCATTAAGGAAACATGCAAACTATGTTGCATCTACTGTAATGTACTTGAAAAGATCCTAAAAGGATCAGGTTGCTGTTATTTCAAAGTTATATAAATATTCCATATAAACATTAGAAGAACAAGAGCCAAAAATAATGGGCAAAGAAATGCTAACATGTAGGGCCTTATAACATAAGGCCCTACATGGTTCGGCAACCATCACACCTGTGCTCTAAATCTCAACAGCTCGTGTGCAACACTGTGTTAGCTGCACACTTATCATGTTAAAAGGTTAACTGATGATTAGAAAACTCTTTTCCAATCATGTTAGAACAGCTGAAAACTGTTTTGCTGATGAATGAAGTAATAAATTTGGCCAATCGAGTGTCTGTGTAGGTTTGATTGTAGTTTCAAAAGGGCCAAAAAAGAGGCTTCTTCTGAAACTCATCGAAGTATTCACATTCTAGCTGGCAGAACACTGCAAACTGACAGAGACTCTAGTTTGAGAAACAGATGTTTTATTACAGATTGTGCAGGTTTGTGAAGGGAGTAGTACACACTGTTGTACGACAAAGTCACTTTTTGGCATTTTCACAAATAAAATAACTTTATTTCTTAAAATAGAAACCTCTGATGAGTTTCAAAAGGAATTTCTGTTGCTCTAGAAACTCAGCTAGCCAAATTGATTAAATGAACATGACAGTTGTCAGCTGTGCTAACATAGCTGGATAAAGAGTTTTCCTGAAGATCCTAAGCCTAATGATATTAAACTTGAAGAAGATAACATAATGTGTCACTTTAGTGATGGATGATGAAATGGGCCTCTGTAGACCTAATGTGGAAATTAATAATTTATTATGAATGATTGCATTAATCAAGAACTGTCTTTTACAACATTTTTGATCCATTACTTATATATTACTTAAAATAATAGACCTAAAAAAAAAACCAAGAAAAAAAACAAGGACATTTCCAAGGGACCCAAGATTTTAAGGAGTAGAGTATGTGTGTATGTTTAAAAATAAAAATAAGCTAAAAATATCATATTTATTCTTGAATGTGTTTTTTAACATGTATTTGTACTTCTAATTAATGTTCAAACATAGTGCAGAAATAAAAGAGTGTTTTCTGTGATAGGGAGAACTTGTGAACCCAAATCTGTCATTTCTGCAGGTTTGTTTAACAAACTTCCCATAACGAAGACATTTTGTCAGCTCAGTTTGGCTCCAGCCTGAATGAGAAATTACTTGTTTCTGAAAAATGAGGACCCAACAAGTCTGATATTGATCTCTGCTAGCAAACTGTTTATGAAAAGGTCAAAGAAATGAGGAGTCAGCAGCATCTGCCCAAGACTCAGCAAAAAGCAAAAGTGCTGAAAGAGGACACTCTGAGTTGTTTTGTGGGGCACCAGCCACTAGATGGACACGTTTAGACATATATATATAGATAGATAGATAAATACTGTATATAAATATATATAGATATATTAAATATATAGATATATAGATATAATATATTTACTCCCATGTGTCAAAATGAATGATTTATTCCAGACAAAGGCAAAACTTTGATGATAATCTGTGCCTGTGTTTGTGCAGTTGTGTATATACTCTATAAGCCTAACTAAGTTTATCTAAATGTCCTCTCCCTGTTTCTGCTTCTTCCTCTCCAGCAAAAACAGTTACATAACACCAAATGCACATTACTGTATGTGTGTGTGTGTGTGTGTGTGTGTCCAAGGGTAACCTTTGCAGGGGCTCACTCAGGGGTGTGTGTGTGCAAACTGACACTCTAATCCCTCAGCAGCCAGTGTGCTCTGAGCCTTAAACAAACAAGCAGACATGTCTCTCTAGCCATCCCTCCCCCTGCACATCCAGGCTATCAGGGTCACGTCAAACGGGTATCCACACTGTTATTCATTAGGTAACAACAGAGAAGACAAGAGAGAAAAAGAAAGCTCCAGGCAAAGTGGAAAACACACCCTTTTTCATCCCCAAAGGTGATATGAGTTTCCTACCAGAGCCATGCCAAGCAGGATGAAACATCACACAGAGAGCAGTTTTTTTTAGAGTGAACGGCTTATGAACAGTAAATGTACTTACATCATCCTCCTTGGTGCCCCCCCAGAAGTTGGTCCCGCCTGCGTAGCTAGGAATGTTCAACACGGCAATGCCTTGAAGGCTGGGCAGGGGGATGTACTGGCCATCACACTGGGAAAGACAAAAATAACCAAGCTAAGTTGGACCAGTGAGGCAAAAGAAAAGAGAATGTATACTCTATATGTCTAAACTTGGGCTGTTTATAGGTTTCATGAACATTAACCCTGTTAAATTTTTACCACTCTTTGACTTCTGCCTTTAATGAGCTTTCAGAACTAATTAACTGAAAAACTGACACAGTAAAAACCTGTGATGTTTTTAATTGAACATTATCAGTTTTCTGTCTGTGTAAATGAGCAATCTCACAGAACAGGGAGGTATTTACTCTCTTCCCACACACCAAAACTAGCAACGTCTAAGCAGCATTGCCTTCCTAAAAATACACAAGTAATCATATATTCATGGAATATTTAAAAAGCACATTGTTAGGATTATGTCTTATTTATTCTCTAAATGTATTTATTCCACAACAAACAATATAATTTTGTAACATATTTTTTATTAAAATCCATCATGAATAATAGAAGTGGCGCATTTTAAAAAAAAATTTAAAGTACATGTTCCTTATTCTGCCATGGGTAAATATCACTATGTAAACTCTTGATATCATTTTTATTTAACAAAAGTGGGCTAAAAATGAAACACTGATAATTCTTTATAACATGGTAAAGTTAAACTACATTCTTTGGTACTTTGACCAGTTTATTACATTTTGAAGGGCCTACTACTATTAAACCAGCAGATACCATGTTTTAGGGCCCAGTGTTATTTCAAACCCTGACTAAATGGGAACATTATCTACCAGACTGTAAACTTTTTTCTCATTTGATTTTTTAAAAACCAGAGAAGCATGGCACCTGTTCTAAATACATTTTAAAATATGAAAATATGAGAAATGTGAGGTTTGAAACAGGTTAAAAGGCAGGTGCTGAATCATGCTTCACCTTAAATAGTGTGTCTACACTGTAGAGAAGGAATGAGTCACATCCTTGTCTAAATTAGGCTTTGCTGTTAGCTTATTGGTCAGGTTTTAAATTTTACCTGGGTCAAAAGATAAAGAGTTGTGTTTTGTTTTTTTATATTTAAGTGTTGGTGAAATGTGAGTGTGCAACATGCAGTCTTTTCAATTAGGAGTTTTTTTGGGGTGTTTTTCTCCCTGTCTCACCTCTAGCTGGACCTTCTGCTCCAGGTTCTTGTAGGTTCTTTGGAGAAGCTCCTTTGTGCCCAGAACACCATACCACATCATATTCTTGGTACGACTCCTATGTAGGAAAGGTGCAGAGGCTGAGATCAGCAGTGTGCAGGAAAAGGACTGCTGTGTCATTTCAACTTGAAGCACATAAATACACTGTTTTCATGGGAAATGGGTCTCACCTGCATTTCTCTGGATGCTCCTCTCGCTTGTTGTTGAACTCCAGCGAGATCTTGGCATCCAAACCGATGCCAAAGTAGTTGTTCATGACACACTTCTCCATATAGCCCTCTCTGGGTGAAGAAACAGTTGTCAACACAAACACACACACACACACACAAATACATCAAGAGGGAGAAAGAGAGAAAGACGAAGCAGTAATGTAGAATAAGCCCAACAAACAGCAACACAGTGACAAAAATGGAAGAAGGCATTAAAGAAAGGCACGGCTCTTACAGTGAGTCCAGGTCAGGGTCGATGAAGGGTGTGGCCCCGAAAGGGTCAATGTTAGCCAGCAGCATCTTGCTAATGATGGAGCTGCCAGCAATAGAGGCAGCCAGACCTGCTCGCAAGCCTACACACACACACATATCACATTGCATGTGTCACAAAATGCTGAGCTGCAATGTCTGACTGATTGTGCCCTTGTTGATCCAATGTGAGGAGTTTGGTGCCTGTTTTTGTGTTTTTACCCGGGCAGATGATGCGTGTGTTGAGTACAGGGAGGTTCTCCTTGCTGGTGGTGAAAGGTGTGATGGTGAAGGAGCCATAGGACTGGGTGCTGCGGCTCACTCTCCTCTCCGTTGGAGAACAGGGGCTCTTAGCAGCTGGACCACAGAGAGAAAACTTACTTTAAATTAAGGGAAAGATACGATGAAAGGTATAAAGCCAAACAAAATTCACACATCTATATACAGAGTAGCAGTTCCAAAAGAAACAGTAAGACTTCAGAATAAAAGTTGGGAATTTTTGTAGTTATCAATTAATGCAATTTAGGAATACAAAATTTATATCTTAAGGCTGGGTGTACAGGTACAAATAATGACATTTTGGGCCTATGTGTCCAATATACAGTACTCACAATGGCCCTCATTCCCTAAGATGTGCATAGAAATGTTCTTACCTTGCTCATAAAATAAGTGCATACACAAAATCACCATCAGTTCATCAAAGGTGTGCAATGGCCAGTTTTTTTCCTACCACCAATGCTCATATTAGTCAATCAGAATCATTCTAAATCAGCTCATACCTCACGCTACCTGGAATCTGTATGCCAACAAAGCCACATTTTTCGATTTAAGGTTAAACTGGGTAGTTCTTTACATTCTTTACATTTAATTTAATTTTCTGGTGTTATACCAGTTATTTAAAAAATGTTTGCAGAGTGCAAACTAATTCTGGAAAGAATATATTAATGAATCACAATTTATTGCTTGTGAATGAGGCCCACTGTCTAACAACAGAGATAAAACAAGAGTATTTTGACATACAGTAAAATTATCACACTTTTAATTTGAAAGATTGGTTGCTAAGGGTTTATTCTGTTGTTGCACCCTGGATTTGGCTGACAGCTATATTTGAACCAGACCATGGGCAGCAATCTCTCCCGCTCTACTTCCTCAGAGTGCTTCCAGGTCAGGAAGGAGAAAGGGGACGATAAGAGGAAACAAGGAGAGGACACAAAGCAGAGGGTTTGACTGATACCTCCTTGTCTTCTAATGCTTGGAAAATTTGTGGAAGGAAGGAAGCAGCTCAATGATAAACAGGAAGAACTTCTGCCCCTAAGACAATAACACATCCTGTGGCCCATCCACACACACTGACAAAGAAGCACAGTGGACATTTCACAGTAACCTGCGTGTTCAAACAGCTGGCCCTGCCTGTGTACTTGGAACAGGTACATTGATTTATTATTAAAGAAGTTGCCACAGTCTGAAGATTAGGACATAAACAGCTCAGCCTGGTGTAAGAGATGGAATATCACAGGAGGAAAAGTTGCTCCAAGCACTTTTAGCACTAATCCCTGAGTTTATTTATGACAGGAAACTTGATTTGCGTCAGCAGCCTTTTTTTTTTTCCATTAGCTATGTCTCTCGTTCACTGTGGTGCAATGATTGCAATACCCACCAGGTGGCAATATTTAAATCACATGTACAAAAATCTATTTCAAGGCCTCTCAGGCTTCTGTATCTTTGTTATTCTTGTGCTTGCCTAAATTATAGGGATAGTTGTGTTTCCTTCTCTTAGTAGAGAAAAGAGAGAGGAAATATGTTTTTACACCAACCTCTGCTGACGTATTTTCTTAAATCAACCCACAATAAATAAATAAACAAAATATGTGTCAACCTCAAGAACAATGCAAGCTGGAAGACTTGCAAAGTGTACAGGCAGAGCTGGACAGGTTAAGTGCTTTGGAACTTGCCCTGGATGAAAATATATTGGGGCCAAGGAGGTGAAAGGTTTGCAAGTAGCTTACAGATGTGGAAGGCGAACAGGCCAGAAATGTCGGAGACTTGAATTGGGGCCTAAAAACGCAGCAGAAACACTTACATGACACTGCTTCCAATTCCTTAGTGTCCTCGTCTTTCTCACTGTCTCTGTTCTCCTCCTCGCTGTCCTTCTCCAGAGGGGATGGAAGCTCAGGGTCCTCCGTATGGGCATTCTGCTCATCAACCACTAAACAGAGCATAAACAGGGAATGGGGATAACACAATAAGTTGTGCATGTCAAAAATGAATAATTACATCTTTTTTACTCTTTTTCTTTCTGTGGTTTTTATTTCATGAACATTGTGATAATTCCATTTATCATCATGAGGCAGATTGCCTTCTGCATTAAAAAAAACAGTGATTTCTGTCCTTATACTGTAGCTCAATGTGTGTACCTCTCTCTGCCTGTTCTATGACCTGTCGAACAGCTTTTTTCAGACTGTTGGCCCTGAGCATCAGCTGCTCCCTGCTTTTGAATAGCTGGTGCGGCGAACTTCCTCCTACTCCTTTCTCCGTCTCCTCCTCCTCCAGTTTCTCCTTCAGCTCTGTCAGGCTCTCCTCGCTGGCCTCCTCCTCCTCCTCCTCTTCCTCCTCCTGTTCCTCCTCTACAATAGGTGGAGTGGAGAGGGGGAGCGGGGGTAGAGCCTGGCATTCTGCGTTGAGGGTCTGGAGGAGGGAATCCAGTTTCTCGTTCAGGATGGCACACTGGAGGGCACAGAGAAGAAGAGACGCATAAAAGTCAGATGGAGTGCTGCAGCAGCATTCAGAGGACAGCGAATTAGCAGAAATTTAATATATAGGGAGTTGCCTTTCAGCACAGGCAGATAATGGATGTTTACTGCATTGTTTTTGAGGCTTACTTTGAGAGACATAGAGTCGCACTCCTCAGCATTCTCTGTGCTTTTCTCATATGCCTTCCCCACTTTGGCAACAAAATCCTTCACTGTTTCACACAGAATTCTACAAAACAGGGAGAAAACATTAGTTCTTCCTGATATAATATAGTCTAAGAAAAGCTCATTCTCTCTGTTCTCTTATTCTTAATTATTTACCTCCTTCTTTTGTATCTTTTTACATTTTACATAGTTCATTTACTATTTTTACTATATGGAAATTTATTTTATTTTTTCATAAAAATAGATTTTTTTATCACTTTCCCCTCCCCTCCCAACAGGATGTGGCACATGGCTGCCCCTCCCTAAGCCTAGTTCTGCTGGTGGTCTCTTCCTGTTAAAAGGAAGTTCTTCCTTCCCACTGTCCCCAAGTGCTGCTCATAGGAGTTCTTTCTCTAACACTGTAGAGTCTTTATCTTACTATATAAAACACCTTGAGAAAACTGTTGTTCTAAAGTGGTGTTTTATGAACACACTTTTATTCTAGCCAAGAATAAAAGGTACATCAATTAAAAAAAAAACCTTTATGTGAAGAGGGGGTATATTGGTTATCTGTGACAAGGACAAAATCAATACAAAAACAGATGTTGAAATGTACTTTTGAAAAATGTGTCCCAAATGACCCGTGCACATATTAAAAATTTCAGAATCATTAGTGTGATTTGTGGAGCAGCTGCAGTAATGCTGCAGCAATCACACTGCAATTTCTCCACGAAATGCATATTATAGTTTTTAGCCTGTAGTTGATTACATTGCTGTTTCTGTTGATTTTAGACTTCTTATTCTGGGTCACAGCGGTGTTATAAACACTTACTTGGCAGAGGAGATGACCACGGAGTGCTGCTCGGAGTTGAGGATCTTTGTGAGGTGAGCAGCTACTGAGTCTTCGTAGGTTGAAATGTGAAACTGTGGCGAAAACAATGGAATTATCACCAACTGTTTATTTCTTTTCAGAAAACAACTGTTAAAGACAATATTTTAAACACTACAGTTAAAGCTGATTTTTTATATTTGCAAGTACAATGAGGTACAGTGGTGTGAAAAAGTATTTGCCGCCTTCCTAATTTCTTAGTTTTTGCATATTTGTCACACTTACATGTTTCACATCATCAAACAAATTTTCATATTAGACAAAGATAACCTGAGTAAATACAAAATGCAGTTTTTAAATGATGATTTCATTTATTAAGGGAAAAAAATTATCCAAACCTACCTGGCCTGTGTGAAAAAGTAATTGCCCCCTAACCCTAATAACTGGTTGTTCCACCCTTGGCAGCGAGAACTGCAATCAAGTGTTTGTGATAACTGGCAATGAGTCTTTCACATCGCTGTGGAGGAATTTTGGCCCACTCTTCTTTGCAGAATTGTTTTATTTCAGCCACATTGGAGGGTTTTACAGCATGAACGGCCTGTTTAAGGTCATGCCAAAGCATCTCAATCTGATTTAAGTCCAGACTTTGACTAGGCCCATCCAAAATCTTCATTTTGGTTTCATTTTGGGTTTTTTCAGCCATTCAGAGGTGGACTTGCTGGTGTGTTTCAGATCATTGTCCTGCTGTATAACCCAAGTGCTCTTGAGCTTCAGGAAAATGAACTGATGGCCGGACATCCTCCTTCAG
>VUQS01013963.1:3771-29991 GCA_015108495.1 Heterochromis multidens
GGAAAGAAAGAAAAAAAAACAAGAAAAAAAATTTTTTTTTTTTTTTTTTTTTTAAATTGCATTTCAGCATCTGAAGGATAAAGCAGGTACTGATTTTGTTTGCAGTTACTTTCCATACATTTGTCAGAAACGCTCCAGCAGCACAATTTTCTTGCTCTATTTTGGATTTCTTTTTGACTTCATGTCAAGCGTGTCCTCTCATTTCAACCCCATATCAATCCTTATTTATATACAAACCATGCTGTATGTTAACTTGTAATTTATATTCCATTGGTACTGGGATATTAAGGACTTCATGCAATCAAACATTTAACTATTCAGATGACATCCTCCTGCAGTCCTGTGGAAAGCAGACGATTTCATGGCCTGAGGAAAAGCTCCGTTTTCAGTTTTGAGATTTTGTATAATTTTCAGATAAACACAGGCCTATAAATTATACCACACAAAATGTGACTTATTTTATTTGTTTTTGTTTTAGAAAAGGGCGTTCCATAAATAGGCATTTCTGAAAAATAAAAAATAAAATGAGAGCTAATGTTACTGTCAGGAGCAAACAAGTTATCATAAAACCATTTTAAATGTAAAACTTTTTTCTACCTTCTAAGAACTGAATAGTATTATTTTTTAAAGATTTCTCTAGACTGGCTGCGAGCCTAGATGTGACAGTAAATGCTCCTAAATATTAATCTTCCATTGTGCTCCAAGTATGAGTAAGCTGCTTAAAACCTTGACTGAACTGCATGTATTAAATATATTCATTCTAATCATTAAATATAAGAAAAGGTATAGTAATTTACCAATGCAACCACAGTCAACATGCACTGATTTATGCAGATTATCAGTAAACTTGCAGTCACATGACCCATAGAAACCAGTCACTTGATGCAGATGATTCATGATTTCTTGTAGAGCAAGTCAGACTAGTTCACTGGCCTTTATATGAATGAAGCTTGTATTGAATTCAGTTGCTGCTCTTTTAAACATATACACGAAACAATACAGCTACCATGTTAAATTAAACATCAACCTCACCTCCCCAGCTTCTGTCCTTCACCATCGAAGGCTTTGAAGGCCATCTTGGGCTTGCTGAAGTCCTCATCTCTGTGGTCCTCCATGTCTAGGTTGACTTGGCCCCCTCGAGACCGCTGCCTCAGCTCAAGAGGAATCTCCCTTCAGGATGAGAATGAACAGGTGAATGTGGGACTCCCATCCATCAGGACTCATAACGTGTGCAGAAAACTGAGTCAACTGAAAACTAAGTCACTGAAATAGCAAATAGTGTGCCTTCATGAACACATGTGGAACTTTGGAAAGAGTTCAACTGTTCTCACCCTCTTCTGATTGCTTCAAGGAAGTTGGCATTTCCAGGATCATCATAGCTTCTGAGTTCACCATTATCCAGACTGAAACCGGTCTTCCACAGCTTAAGCACCACATGTACCTAACACACACACACACACACACACACACACACACACACACACACACACACACAGAAACAGAGGTAATTCAGTATGGATGTAATTCCCCCCCAGTCATTAAAAAAATAAAAAATACATTTGGGATAATAGGATAATGGAGCCATGAATTGCTTCACACCCACTTGACACTGACACATTCAGCTGCCTTTGCGGGTGGCTGTAGCTCAGGTCATCTACTAATCGGAAGGTTGGTGGTTCAATACCTGGCTGCTCCAGTCTGCATGCCAAATATCCTTGGGCAAGATACTAAACCCAAGTTGCTCTCCAATGCATCCATTGGAGTATGAATGTGTGTGAATGTTAGATAGAAAGCACTTGAGCATAGAAAAATTGCTTGTGTGAATGGGTGAATGAGGCATGCTGTATGAAGCACTTTGAGTTCTCTGGGAGAGTAGAAAAGAGCTACATAAGAATCAGTCCATTTACCATTTACCTTGTCCTGTTCTTTTGTGGTCTGACAGGTGTGTCCCCTCCTAAATAGCACACAGGTTTCCTCTTAAAGTGGATCTTTTCTGCTTATTTACAGCTCCATATTTTCATCCTTGGACTTTACTAGAATAGCTTTGCATGATTTACAGTTGAAAATAATATTTATCTTAAATAAAGATTTAAGATAAATAAATAATCACCCCTTATTTATTTCATAATTTATTCTTTGCACTATTGCACATATGTGTGATACATGTTGCTGTCGTCTGTATTGTCCGTTTTTCTATTCTGTTAAGTACATTGAGAGCAAAGAAAACACATAATCGAAGCCAAATTCCTTGTATGCGTACAAATACTTGGCCAAAAAAGCTGTGATTGTTCACAGCAAGAAGGTCCTAGGTTTGAATCCAGCTGGGGTCTTTCTGTGTGGAGTTTGCATGTTCTCCCTCTGTCTGCATGAGTTCTCTCAGTACTCCAGCTTCCTCCCAAAGTCACCACTTTCTAACCTGCCTGTTGTGGCAGTAATCCCAGAACCAGATACTGGACACCAGAGGTGAAGGGAGCAGTCAGGCTGAAAGAGGAGTCTCACCAGGCTTGGTTAGCCTGTGGGACTCCAGAGGCAGCTGACCGCTACTGGCAGGCCAAGTGGACTGCAGCTCTAGCAGTAGCTGAAGCAAAAAATCGGGTGTGGGAGGAGTTCAGTGAAACCATGGAACAAGACTTTTGGTCAGCCTCAAAGTGATTCTGACAAAGGGGGAAGCGGTGCTCTACTCACACTGTATACAGTGGTAGTGGGATGCTGCTGACCTCAAATGAGGATATAGTCAGGTGGTGGAAGGGACACTTTAAGGGTCTTCTCAATCCCACTATCTCACCTCCCGTAATGGCAGCAAAATCAGGGGATGAGGGGGACGACTTACTGGGGGTGAGGTCACTGATGTAGTTAAACAACTACTCAGTGGTAGGGCCCCTGGGGTGGACCAGGTTCGTCCTGAATTCCTTAAGGCTCTGGATGATGTGAGGCTGTCCTGGCTGACACATCTCTGCAATGTTGCATGGAGGTCTGGGGCGGTGCCTCTGGATTGGCAGACTGGGGTGGTTCCCCTGTTTAAGAAAGGGGCCTGAAGAGCGTGCTCCAAGTATAGGGGGATCACAGTTCTCAGCCTCCATGGGAAAGTCTATGCCAGGGTACTGGAGGGGAGAGTCTGTTCGATAGTCGAACCTCAGATTTAGGAGGAACTATGCAGTTTCAGTCGTGGTTGCAGAACACTGGACCAGCTCTTTGTCCTCTCAATGATATTTGAGGGTGCGTGGAAGTTTGCCCAACCAGTCTACATGTGTTTTGTGGACTTGGAGAAGGCATTCGACCGCGTCCCTCAGGGTATCCTGTGGGGGTGCTTTGGGAGTATGGAGTCTTCGGTCCCTGTACAACCGCAGCCAGAGGTTGGTCTATATTGCCGGCAGTAAGTCGGATTTGTTTCCGCCAGGGCTGCCCTCTGCCCTCTTGCTCATAGTTTTTATGGACAGGTAGTGGAGGGTCTCCACTTTGGTGACCTCAGAATTTCATCTTTGTTTTTTGAAGATGATGTGGTTCTGTTGGCTTCTCAGGTGGTGACCTCCAGCTTGCACTGGAGAGGTTCATGAGGTGGCGGGAATGTGAATCAGCACCTTCAAGCCCGAGACCATGGTTCTCAGCCAGAAAAGGGTGGAGTGCCCACTCCAGGTCCGGGATAAGTTGCTGCCCCAAGTGGAGGAGTTCAAGTATCTCAGCATCTTGTTCACGAGTGAGGGGAGTATGAGACTGACAGATGGATTGGCGCGGTGTCCACAGTGATGCAGATGCTGTACCAATCTGTTGTGGTGAAGAGAGCTGAGCGTAAAAGCCAAGCTGTCGATTTAACAGTTAATCTACATTCCTACCCTCACCTATGGTCACGAGCTCTGGGTAGTGACCAAAAGAATGAGGTCGCAGATACAAGCAGCGGAAATTAGTTTCCTTTGAAGGGTGGCTGGGCAGAGTAGAGACGCTGCTCCTCCACATCGAAAGGAGCCAGTTGAGGTGGTTCGGGCATCTGAATAGGATACCTCTTGGGAGGTCTCCTAGGTGAGGTGTTTCAGGCATGTCCTACTGGGAGGAGGCCCCAGGGCAGAGTTGCATTGTTTCCTATAAGACAGGAAACAATGCAACTCTAAATGCAGAATTATTCAGAGAAATCTAGCAGTGACCCTAAAATCAGCTCTATTTATTTCATACTGTTGTTGAAATCTTCATATACTTTCGGGCAAAATGTGATCTGCAGAGTGCATTTAGTCTTGATAAATAATTGCAGCATATTTGCTGCAGAGTGCCTGTTATAGTACAATGTCCCTGCAGGATTTGTCTGGTCTTAGTGGCTAAGGAGACCTCTAGTCTGCCTACATATTCTCTCAGATTTATAAGCTACTTTTAGAGTCAATACACTTTTTGAAATACTCTCAGACCAACAACTTAAGTGCATCATGCCTTTTAGCATTGGCATGCTTTGTGAGATGGCCCTGAGTACAGTTTATATAACAAAGCAACACAACAAACATCTTGGGTTCCTACCTACAAAGTGTTATGCGACTCTAATAATGAGAAAACTCTTCAGTATTTGATTAATAATTAGTAGGTTTCCTGGAATAGGGTTAATCACCCTGCATCTGTGACTGTCTTTTTATTGCTGCAAACTTAAAAGAGCCCCAGGCTGAAGTCTAACCTAGAGAGGTTTCAGAAATGCATGACAGGAAACAATGCAAGGACTGAATTACCAAAAAAAAAAAAAAATCTATACTCACATCCTGCTGGCTGTTGGAAGCTTGCCTCTCTCCAGCCACGTAAGTTGACTCTTCCTCAGGGGCTGCTCCTAGCCTGTAACCTCCACCAACAAATGCCTAGAATAACCAGTACAATCAGAACACCAAGTAACTTATTTACAGGTACAAAAAACTCTGATAACAGGAAAGACATATGACAGTAGGAAAGGAGCTTGACATGAAGAGCTGTTCACAGGAGCTTCACTTTACCTTAGCTTTGCTGGGCTCTCCCAGTCCTCTCCCACTGCGGTCCAAAGGCACAGCTCCGTGTTCCTTCGCCCCCTTGAACAGGTCCTCTACCACTTCATTGGAGCTCTTTTTCTTGGGGGGTCCCACAATCTGTTGCCCACTGCGCTCTGATCCTCCTGCAAAAAACCTGACAGGGTGGGAATAGAGCTAGTTAGGAAACCTTTCATAATGTAAGCAGAACAGACACTAAAGAGAACGGTGCACTAAGCCATCACCTACAGACTGTGCCAAAAAAAAAAAAGGTTCACTGCATGTCACAGTGTGAGAAATGACTCTAATAAAGTCATAGTTGCAAAATTAAAGTTGGTATCAAAAGAAAAGGTCCTTCTTTCCAAAAACTTTAAAACCTATGTACTTTGTGACCAATAAAAACTGTTTCCAGTGAGTCTCTTGTCCTGCTGATGGACTCCAACTGGACAGCCTGGGACTACAGCTGGACACAGTAATCCTTGTTCTGTGTTGAAACCTTCATGACCTTGGCGCAGCAACATAGAATCTGATTGGAATAGCCCTCCAGAGCAAAGGAGTTCTCCACTAGTAAATCGACTGCAGATGGCACCGTTCTCTTGGAGGAATGCAAAATAAATTGAAAGTCTTTGTGTGTGCTGGTTAATATGATTTTAGGGGTAACTTTACAGTGTTTCCCCACACATAGACTTTACTTGGGTAGGCCACCAAAATATATCTAGTGATTTATTTTTATTTTTTCATCCACCGGAGAAGACAAGGCAATTGACTTATTATTGGACAATCTCCTGGCTCTTATTTTGAAAGTTCACTTGCTGTTAACCAACTAGCTCCAGTCCTGTCTGTCTACTTTTCCCCTTACAGGCAGCCTGGTCAGGTAACTCCTACATCTTTGACCGCAGACAGTAGTGCTTCTTTTAATCTGAAGATCTGCTAAAAGCTGAAGGATCTCTGAAACCAGAACCTGCAGCCAGCGGAGAACTGGTGCTGTTACCCAGAGGTTACAGAGGCTGCAGAGAAGAACATGGACTACTATTACCAGCTGCAGCTGAAGCTCTGTTATACACTGTTACGAAGTGTATATCGTTTCATTTATTCACTTATTCTTGGTGAGCCTCTTCACCTTGCTCTCATTCATAGTTCCATACAGATGTTACTACCATAAACACAATATAATTGTAAAATATCAAAAGCAAAAACACTGCATTTTTTTAAATAACAAAAATTCTAAATAGCTGATTTAGTCCAAATTTTGATGCAGCCCATCTTTGATCATTGAAATTCTAAATCTTCCTTCAGTGGTATAATCCAATACCTCTGCTTTAAAGTGACAACCAAATGTTTCACCAAGTTTCTCTCACATTTAGTCAAATTCATATTACTTCTGTCTGCCTCCCATTCTTGCACTATCATGTCAAACAACTGGGTGGCTTTATATGTATGTGACACTCAATCCACTGTATACACTGTAGCTGTATGACAGTAACCCAAAGAGTAACAAACGTGACAAGACATAAGGTACCCAGATGTCATGAATCCAGCTACAACGCAAAAGGCTGTAATAAGGCATGAACATCACTCCTTTGCTGTAGCTGATACGTTCCTCCTCCATAAATGCTAGGAACTACAACAGTTACATGTGAGGACTACAAGATCTTTATAAGATCTTGTCAGCTTGTAGAGCTTGTCTTCTCGCCTCGAAGTTTCTGATGTTGCTGATAAAAAAAAAAGACAAAATAAGGATTGTAGACAATGAAGCCTGATCACTTAAGATGTATGTCACCTGTGATACAGTACTGACATTAGTGCAGCAAAAGAAAACACGGGAAACTCCTTGCATCGATCTAAAACCTGTATTATTGTAGGGTCTTTACCTTACAATATAAAGCACCTTGAGGTGACTGTTGTTGTGATTTGGCGCTATATAAATAAAACTGAATTGAATTAAAATCTGATTTCATTAAAATTCAACTTTATGCTGCCCAGTTTAACGAGGTCCTCGCCTAGAATGGTTTTACTTAACTAATGAGCCTCATCAGAAGTTAACTGGTAGAATTCTTTGCCTTCTTTGAGTTGTTTTGTATTGAGGTATTGCTGGTCTACAGCAAAGAGCCCAATTCAACTGAAAGTGGCTCTCACCAGGATCACCACAGGAAAGAGAAGTGCATCTGAGCTACCAATCTCAGAAATCACAGTTAAAGCACTCAGATTTTTTTTTTTTTTTTTTTTTTTGATTAAAGGCAACATCAACATCTTCCAGACACATCTCAACTGTGGGGAGGAAACTGTGGAAAACTGCTTAGACCAAAAAACATAATGAATGGAGTACAGACAATTCAGTGTACAGACAGTATCTGTATGTGAGGCTCCCGAGATGAAGCATGGAGGAGAAGTTGTGCTGGCGTGGGTGAGCTCTGCTGGTGAATTCAAAGCTACATTCAACAATTTTAACTATCACACCACACCTCCAGGGCTATTTAACCAAGAAGCAGATTGATGGAGTACTGCATCACATCAAATGACCTCAACCCAACTGAGATGATGGTTTGGGATGAATTGAAGCACAGACTGAAGAAAACAAATGCTCTGCATATGTTGGAACTCCTTCAAGGTTGTTGGAAAAGCTTCGGGTGATGACCTGATATGACAAAAAGTTGTAATCAAAGCAAAAGGCAGCTACATTAAAAAATCTAAAATTTAAAGCACTTTTTTGCTCACTATGTATTTTCATAGCTTTCATGTAAGAAGAATAAGAATAACTTTATTGATCCCAAAGGGAAATTCGTATGTCTGACATAGCTCATCATGTATTGATATATAATGAAGAAAACAGGCAAAAACAAACAGAACACCTCTACTGAGTAGGTGTGTCCTTTGCAGTGTACAGTACCAGTCAACTGTTATTCAAAGGAATAACACGCGCACACTGTTGCGTTGGAGACAGGTGTTTGGGGAGCCACCCATGTGTACATTGTTCTAGCAGTCAGAGACAAGAAAAACAATGTAACCAGACTTGAAAATTGCATAATCTATGTAGCTAAGTGGAAATAAGTGCTGCATTACATAATTCTTATGCCTTGTGTTAATGTCTGTCACCTGGATGGAAACAAACCAAAATCACAGAAATGAAATGAAACTGACAACTGGTGCCCTGGGGAGGCAACAACAAACAAAACAACCACAAAGAGGGAATGATTTAGTAGACCATCGCTCTTTCCTTATCCCTCCTGACTGATTTTTCTCTAGTCTTGCTTGTTCCTGGTGTCTTTGTCTGGTAGCATGTGACCGTACCTGCAGCTCCTTGAGGTTGCACAGCAAGCTGACACATCCATATTTTGTGTGTGTGGATGTGCCAGCTCCTCCAAACTGGCCCATCCATACACGCAGAGTCGAGAAGGTATCAGGAGATATCATACTACCTGTGCAACCTGAATGAGCTGCAGGTACCGTCTCACGCTACCAGTAGTGACAAGGACACTAACAGAAGCAAAACTACAGAAAAAAATAGTCTACTATAAGGAGATAACAATGGTATATGGTCACCACCTGTAAAGCCATTCCTATGTCTTGTTGTTGTCTCTCTAGTGCACCTGTTGTCACTTCCATGTGCACCAAAGCAGGTGAAGTGGATTCACAAAGGCTTACTCTTCCTAACTGAACAGACTGATATCCCTGAAGTTTAACTGGCTTTGTGTTATATTGTGATGTTTGAGTTTTTCTTTACTTATTTTGAGTAGTGTACGTGCAAAGTCTCATTCAGATAAAGGAAATACCCTCCCCCAAACTATGACAAAAGCCACTGTGCACTGCAAAACAGAACTAGGAGAAAAGTTAATTATGAATGACCCCATTACTGACTCTGGAATGAAAACGTTAGGGTTCTTTAGCTCAGTTTGCTTGCTGGATGAAATGAAAATGGACTATGAAGGTTATCAGTACCCCCACACACTCCCCTAACAACCAGTCCACTGCACTGCTCCAGCAGCAGAATCTGTCGACACTGCAGAAAAGCGACAGGCTCCGAGAGAACGAGGTGTTACCAAAAATAGTTTGGTGCATTCTGGAATCACAGCTGCTAGTTGTGACTTTGTACCATCCATGCAGAGCTCAGACAGACAGCAACCGTCACAACCAGTCTGAAAGGTCTCCAACACAAAAAGACATTCATCTCCCTTGCTCTTAAGTATCTTTGAGTGTTTTATTGACACACACAAAAGCTTTTCTATAAGTCAACCTGAGAGCCCTGTGGTCTTATTTCCTGACCTGGCACTTTCAAATGAAGTGACACACTCACTAAAGATAATAAACAGACAAAACTGAAGTAAACTTACCTTTGGCCTTCCTCTTCATCACTCTCATCCTCTGCTTCATGCATTAGATCTCTGAAGGAGGTCACTCTGGGCTGACTACTGGATGTAAAATGGTGTAAGTTACTTAGAAATAAACTAAGTGTCCTGTACTTAGTCAAAGACTTCTCTTATAAATGTGCCAGTACATTGTGATTAAAGCACTGACAGGCTGGAGACTGTACCTGGGCCCTGCGGATCGGGACACTGAGGAGCCTCCCTCAGGTTGGGGAAGTGTCACTATGTCATCATCAGCTCCGTCTTCAAAGAAGCTGGCGAGTGCAAGCTGAGGAGGCAAAATTAACACGCTAATGTGACAGCACGAAGCAGGCAGCGAGTCATTATCTGACGAGCTCCATATACTACTGTACAGCGCTTGTGTGTCACCTTAGTCAAGAGCTTGTGCCAAACACTCCCTAAGATTAAGAGATTTAGCTGCAGTGTGACTGACTTATTTTCTCTTTCTCTTTGTACACCCCAACATACTGGTGTTGTTATCTTATAGTATTAGACCACACAAATACTTTATATATGCGTTCATTTTCCTAACCACATACACACGTTACTCTCCTATGAGGCAGCCCATAGTGCAGCTTTATTAGATGACCACTGATAATAACCATTTCTTTAGCGTTTCAGGCTAACGCTAGCTAGCATGGGTGAATGGGTTTACAGAAGACCAGCTTACACAAAACTTAATGGCCAATCTCATTTCTAACAACACAGCAGTAGTTACTGTAAGCGTGACGGCGTCAGCTGACTAACTGCACGGATGAATTGTTGCTGATGACAGGAAGCAGTCCGGCCATTGTCAAAGGGTGACTTGCACAAATTACCGGCAAAAACCGGCTAACGTTAGCCGACGAGCTATTAGTCTGACACATGCCCAGTAACCGGAGTTTCTTTCACAGGGTCTTTCGTACAGTCCACCGCAGCTCCATGGAAAACCGCAGAAAAGCCGTACCTGCAGATTCCAGCCGGCAGACTCCAGGAAAAACCGGGCCCTCTCCTCGTCCACATCAGTAACAGCGACGAACTCCCTGACTGACTCCTCTTGGTTCGCCATTTTGATTTGCTCCTTCAACGACTCGTCCGCCTCCACCTGAGGAAACAAGCAACAGATGATGGTTCCTATCCTGTTTCAAAGCAGAGGGCGTAAGGAACGAGGTGGAGTTCAACATATTGCAATAAAAAAAAAAAAAAAGTTCCCATGTGGTTTGAAACACTATTTCATTTTTTTCAAGGAGTGTCGATAGCTCTAATAATTAGAAATATCCACAGTCTTTTTTCTTTTTGATATCAATTTGCTGCATTGTTAACATGGTTTTAACCACTTGGTGGCGATATATCCACAGGTTAAACTGAACAGTAACTCATGAGCATTACACTGTGTAACACAATATTTGTTCCTGTGTATTAAGTGTTTTTAATGTTACTTATGCTCCAAGGTAGAGAATATATACATTATTCCTTTCAAAGTTTGCTTTTGTGACCAGGACAAAGTCATTTCTAACTGATTATAATCTAACTGATTGTAATCTTAACGGATTACATATTTGCTTAACAAGCAAAAGATTGCGGGTTCAATTCCAGCAAGGGACACAAATCCCCTTTGGGGTTGCATCAGAAAGGGTATCTGGCATAAAACTCTGCCAAATTAAATATATGGAGTTGCCTGCTGTGTTGACCTCTTGTGACAAGGAAGCAGCTGAGAGTAGCATCATGTGTATATGTTACCAAATGCATAGGTTATCACCTTTGTTTTAACTAGACTATAACAATTTTCTAGCTTTTTTTAAGACACTGTCACAGTTTATCTCATTCTGTCTCGTTAATCTGATTCCATTCCAACAAGCTCTGACACATCAATGTGAGAGCTTTTAATACCACCATCAGATCTTAATCTGCATCTTATACCACTTTTCAGCTCCTGTCTCTAGTTTATATTCTTAAGCAAGTTCACCGTGAAACAGATGCTGACTGAAGTGTCAAACACCCTCACCTCTGACAAAACTGCTCCAGAAAACATGTGCCTCTGATTCCAGTATGATAAGCAGATGGTGAGAATATTCCCATGGGAGATAGGCTACCTTTGTATCCCAATAAGGTGGCTGATGGCAGGCTGGTCAGATGGCACAAAGCAATCAGCATTCAGACAAATTTGGACCATCTTAATTTTTTCTAGGGGGGACAAGGATTGGTGGGGTTGTTCATGCGATGTGCTGTTGGCGTGTTTGATCTTCAAGGCTAATTAATATGTAGCAAAGTGAGAAAACCATGTTGTCACATCTCCTCGTGAAGCACGACACCCACCATCCCCCATCAGACACACACAAAAGATGGAAATAAATAAAGGGAAAATACAGTGCATTACATTGAGGAGGCTTAAGAGGCTGTGATCATATGGTTTCCCCTTTGGATGTTTTTAGCTTCAGGCTCTGTGTAATGAGGCAACAGCACCCAGATACAAGGCAAGAGAGGGAACGATACAAGAAAGAGAATGAAGTGTAAACCTACAAACTAATGGATGAAGAGCAAGAAAAAGTGCATATGATATATAAAGTGAAAAAGAAGCAAGACCATAAGTAGTTGTTATTATGTCCTAAAGCCTGTTACACACCAACACACTAAGAGTCAGCTTCAACCCATATGATGGACTGACATCAGTGAATGTCGCCTCAGGAAATCCTGAAGACGTGAGTGTTGATTTATGTGTGTGTTTATGCTCCCGTGAGATTTGAGGCTGATGTTGTTAAAGTGTAATGTTACAGTGAGCCTACAGTCACAAAATGTTAGAAGTAGACGACAGACATAAAATGTCAGCTGAAGTTAACTGGAATGTCAGTGTAAGGAGAGAAGTGTCTGATGAACTGAGACATCTCAAAAAACATTACACAGACAGAAAACGTGACCCTCCTGCCACCCTCCCCAAAAGAACACCCCCATTTGTGTGAGCTTAGGATTTTATAGTTACGTGACCTCTAGCAATGTGAATAGTGTTGTCACCTTTAGGTGATAACCAAGAAAACTGAGCTTTGTAACATGTTATTAATGTTGTAAGTTTTTTTGTTTTGTTTTTTTACCCAAAACATGATTTTTGCCTAACCAAGTAGATTTGGTGGCTGAACCTAACCAAACGGCAAGTAAAATGGTCCCAGACAAGACTCAAACTCCAATCTTCTGGTCAAAATTTGGTTGTGTTTGTGTGTTACATCCCATTCACCTCATAATGCAGATGTTTTTAGGCTTTTAAAGTGGAAAGCTTTGTTTCAGGGACACTCACATGGGTTGTTCAGGATAGTAAGAAAACAGAGAGGTAGGTTAGCCCAGGTTAATCCACAGACAAGAGTTCCAAAGAGCTGTTCCAGAGGGTTTTGCTCAGAGTGTGTGAGGTTGCTTACTTGGTTGGTCCAGGAAGGATACTTGGAGGAGGGGGCCACTGTTCTGTTTTACAGAGTTGTAGCAGGGTGGGTAGGCCGGTGAGTAGATGTGGTGAGTTCTCTGATGAAGGATTCCAAAGGTAATGGACCATTTTGACGGGAAAAGGTAGGTTGCACCTAAGAAGGAGCCACTCTTCAGCCACACAGGGAGCATAGCATGCTTTAGCATTTAGCATTCAACATTCATTCATTGGCATTTATTAGCTAATGAATTCAGCATTCATTAGCTAATGAATTCAGCATTCATTAGCATTTATTAGCTAATGAATTCAGCATTCATTAGCTAATGAATTCAGCATTCATTAGCTAATGAATTCAGCATTCATTAGCATTTAGCATTCAATATTAATGAATTCAGCATTCATTAGCTAATGAATTCAGCATTCATTAGCTAATGAATTCAGCATTCATTAGCATTTATTAGCTAATGAATTCAGCATTCATTAGCTAATGAATTCAGCATTCACTAGCTAATGAATTCAGCATTCATTAGCTAATGAATTCAGCATTCATTAGCATTTATTAGCTAAATTGCTTTAAGTACAGAGGCAGAACCAGGAGTCAGTTAGCTTAGTTTAGTACAAACGCAGCATAGGTAAAAAGCTTGTCTTGCTTGATCATTAAAGTTAAAAAATATGTCAGCTCTACCCTCTAAAACCCAAGTGAACAAAATATGTATTTTTTAAATGTATTTTTCTTTAAACCAGGTTGGCTGTTTCCCCTGCTCCTACTCTTTATGCTAACTGATGCTAACTCTCTCCTGGCTCCCACTCAGTATGCAATGCAAAGATATGAAAGTCGTATGAATCTTCTCATATTTTGGCAAGAAAGCAAAAGATCCTATTTCTCTAAATATAAAAGTATTCCTGTACATTTTTATGATACATTTAACATTTAACTTATGGCCTAGATATGATTTCAGTTCCTATTGCAATAAAATTACCATATGATTATAATTTGTTCATTTTAAATCTACCTTTAAAGGTAAGAACGGGTCATCTGCAATAGTATGATAATCTTGTATCTTTCACTTTTACTGTTAGAGGAAAAACACCTTCCTGTTGTAGGACACAGTAATTTAATCTTGAACAGCCTTTAGGAGGTCAATAACCAGCAGAGCATCGTGAAAATCGGACGAAATGACAGCTTGTAAAAGCAAAGCTGTTGGACGAGGTTGGTTAGGGCAAGCATCCATAAACCTAGAGACCCGTGAACTTCCACCTCCTTGTCACCCACTCTTCTAAATCACATTGCATTGCTCTGGCAATGGTGTCAGTGGTGTCGCATCATAAGAGAACCACAGCATACAGAAACTCCAGACTGTTGGCTAGTGAATGTCTACAACCTTCAGAAGAGCACCAAACCAGTGATGACTACTTTTAAAGAATACGTCATAGAAAGCAAAGATTTATTATTCTTATCACTTAACTGTTGGGTGATACTAACTTGTATCAACTTACATATTTCAGTAATTCATTGTGTTCCTCCTCTTTATTCATCCCCCACCTGCTATAGGCTTGTCAAGTATAGCAGTATATCTCCCTTGTCTTTAGGTGGGCAGTAGCTAATAGTAACAATTGCTGTCTAAAGGGTCAAGGCCTTGTGTTAACTGCCCTGTTAAAGGTCAGCAGAGTCACAAACAATTGATTCTGTAGAGAGGAATCCTACAAAAAAAAGTGTGCAACAAGGAGATGCTGGGGACATGTCATATAATAAATAAATTTCACAATCCTTCCTAATCCAACTGGTTATCTGTGCTACCATACACATGCATCATGTGTCATGACCTTCTGTTGTAGTTTGATTTTGTTTGTAACACAATTTTCAAGGGGAAATTATTATATTTGTTTTTCTTTTTTTAAATTCTCCAATTGTAGTTAATCTTCTTTTTTAAATTTCCTGTATTATTTGGCTGTTATGATGCAACCCCAATCCCCAAAACACTGGGATGCTGTATAAAATGTAAATAAAAACAGAATGCAAAGATTTGAAAATTTCATAAATCCACATTTTATTCACAATAAAGCAGGAAAAACATATCAAATGTTTAAACCGAGAAAATGTACCATTTTAAGAAAAATATTAGGGTCATTTTGAATGTGATGGCAGCAACACATTTCAAAAAGTTGGGATAGGCCATGTTTACCACTGTGTAGCATCTCTGCTTCTTTTAACAACAGTCCCTACATGTCTGGGAACTCAGGAGAGCAGCTGCTGGACCTTTGGGAGTGGAATGTTGTCCCATTCTTGTCTGATTTAGGATTCTAGCTGCTCAGTAGTCCTGGGTCTTCTTTGTTGTATTTTTTTTGCAGATTGATAAACCTCTGCCCATTTTTCCTTCTGAGAAACTCTGCCTCTCTAAGGTGCTTTTTTTAAATACCAAATCATGTTACTGACCTGTTGTCAATTAACTTAATTGGTTGCAAAATATTCCTCCTGCTGTTTCTTTTTATTACCACTTACTTTTCCAGCCTTTTGTTGTCCCATTCCAACTTTAAGACATATTGCTTCCATCAAATTCAAAATGAACTAATATTTTTTCATGAAATAGTAAATTGTCTCAGTTTAAACATTTGATATATTTTCTGTGTTCTATTGTGAATAAAATCTGGCTTTATGACATTTGTAAATCATTGTATTCTGTTTTTATCTACATTTTATACATCGTCCCAACTTTTTTGGAATTGAGGTTGTACCCATGCTATAGTCTGTAATAACACACCAGAGGATTTTTGGACCCCCCCTCCTATAAAAGCTAGTGCACTTGTATCGATGTCATCCCCAACGGTGGTTTTTCTTCTGTTGAAAGCACTAGTGCATTCACAATGCCACACTGGTATTTCCCTTTGGGAGAACTTTTAATACCACCAGACAGACGTCATAGAAGTCCAGGTGAAGTCAGCCCTAACAATGGCTGCCCTGAGGGTCACTGTCAGCATGAGATTTTGTTCCCACCTATCATGAGCCTAACCATAATTATAAACTGTCAGAGCTATTTCTTAGGATCTGGCTAATACAATACTGCTGGGATGTCGCTTACGTCATTCACTAAAACAATTGGGTACTGGTGACTCAGGGGCTACAGAAGTAGCATTTGTGGTTGTTACATGAGCAAAAGTACTGCTGCCATACGGATATAAACAATGTGTAAAGTGAACTACATACGACACTCTAAAGCAAAGCACTCCAACTTAAAGTCCTGCATTCAAATATGTAATGAAAATTTCAGAATATTTTATATCTTACCCTGTTTACATACATGTTCTTCCTGGCCTTTGTTAGCACATTGTGGTTCATCGTTGCCAGTGTCGTTATGTGAGTGTGCATACCAAAAAAAATGTGACCCACTCTTAAA
Source organism: Heterochromis multidens (assembly GCA_015108495.1). Classification (NCBI taxonomy): domain Eukaryota; kingdom Metazoa; phylum Chordata; class Actinopteri; order Cichliformes; family Cichlidae; genus Heterochromis; species Heterochromis multidens. Next base: position 19,874 of record VUQS01013963.1, read on the forward strand.
AACTCAAAACCACATTTAGATCTACTTGGACATACTTATTGTTACATTACTTCATTACTTGTGAAGTGAATGTTAAAAACTAACCGAAAGCCTTTAAAGGCTCATTTTCTATCACCACCGGCAGACATTTGATTTCAGCTACTTCATTAGCTGCAAACTATTGCAACAACAAATGTGTCCCAGCTGTGCTCACCGCGTTTTTTTAGTGTCCCTAGAAAAAAGCCAAGTGTAGTCAGTTCTCTGTAGTGTTTCTTTTGTATTGCTGCACTTGTGTTGTCAAATTGGTGAAGATGTGTCCTTAATTTGTTCGAGTTTTGTCTATTTGCATGTGTTTACTCAAGTTCCAGTGCACTGAGTTCTCAAGGCCTTCTTTGGACTTCTTTTGTCTTCATTTCTGTGCTGCCACATTCAGTTGAACTGCATTAAGTTTAGCCTTCTTTGAAAAAAGATGAAACTTGTAGCTGTTCACTCTTAATGCTGTCATGTCATTGTTTCTATCATCTTTTTTGTTATGTGTTTTTTTTTTTGTCTTTTTTGCATTTCAGCATATTCTGCTCCAATCCTGAGTCACTACATCATTATTTTGTAGAAGTGTTAGCGTGGTGGTTAGCACTGTCACCTTGTAGCAAGAAGGTCCTGGGTTTGAATCCACTGGCTGAGGCCTTTCTGTGTGAGTTTGCATGTTCTCCACATGTTTGCGTGGGTTCTCTCCGGGTACTCTGGCTTCCTCCCACAGGAAAACAGAACCTCACAAAACAGAAAATCAGAGGCAATATTAGAAGTGCAGTCCACAGGTGGACAGACATGCAAATCAGACTAGCATTGTTCAGTATGTGTTAGATGACTGATAACAATTTTTCCATATCCACTTAAAAGGTGCCAAATATTATGCAAGTGATTAAGTTAATGGATTTATGGATTCCACTACTTTAAAACCCTTACAGTAAAATTACCAATGCAAATGAGATCTTCAGTCTCAGTCACTGAGTTTTCCCTTGAGCTTTATGGGCAGGGCGGATATCCACACATTATTATCTCTACTTTTTTTCATTTTTTTCTGTCTTTTGCTTCTGCCCATGAGGCTGTATAGTGTTCACAAGATAAACTGTTTGGTATCAACAGGAAGAAGGAAAGAGGAAGAGCCTTATTATCTCCATAGCCATTATATTGTTATTTTTCTCCTCTGTCTCCATGGGTGCATCTCTGCACGTGCACATATTTGAAAACTGCATATCTGTGTGTCCAAAAAACCCAAACCAGAGCCAGCTCCATTTTTATCTCCATGGCAGCAGACAATCACCTGATACAGTTGGCAGAACCGGGTCTGCTGGGACAAGACAGAAGCCACTGACCTACATATGACAAGAAGTGTAAATCGCATTAGGTTAAAGGGTGTAGCCGGTCAGAGTATATAAATCATCATATAGCAGCAGGGAGGTCGTTCTGATAGAGGCTGTAGGCGCTACAATGCTGTGAAGGGGGCCACTAAAAGGGATACAGTTCATTCTCTTATTACCCCAGCATGCAGCCATAAATCTGGCTGCAGCGCTCTCCTCTCTCTCCACTGCCAGAGAGAGATTTACTGCAGCCAGCATGCTCCCTCTGTCTCCTTCTCTGTTTTCTCTATTCTTCCTTTATTTTCAAACCTCTGCCTCTTCCTTTCTCCTTTTCCCTTCCCTTCCCTTTTTTCCTTCCTCCATTTCCTCTTTTTATTTGTTTTGTTTTGTTTTATTTTCTCCCTTCACATCCCAGTGTCACAGAGGGTCAAGCACCCGCTGCATCTCATTGTAACTTATGGACACACACTGACACAGCAGCGAACATGTTTTAATTAAACCCCCACAGTGATTTACAGCTCACAGACCAGCTGCAAATGAAGGAAATGACTGATGCAGAGTTTTTAAAAAAAATCTATGTAGTTTATTAAATAGAACATTTATTAAATTTTCTTTTGGGTGCATTCTCAAGTCCAAATATACATGTCTAAATGTCCAGTTAATCTAATTGGATCATGGGAATTAACAGATTTTAAGTGTCTACAACACTGTCTGTAGTGATGAAACAACTCATCTGGTTTCAAGAAGATGCCCTGTTGTATTGAAGTCTATGGAAAAACAACTTGACAGAGTGAAAAAGGAGAATAAATTGTCAGGTCACTAGACTATATACATACAGTGTCTCTTGGTTTCTCAGTCAGATCCACTCCTCGCTCGTCAGGTCCGGTTTCAAATGACCACAATGGTGACAGCAATGCTCAGCTTGTGGGTTCGCAAATGTGCTTCACTAAGCAATAGGTGATGTCACAGTGACTATATCAATTTTTTATTTTACTGTTTATGGCATGTAGACAGTTCTCATTCAGTTACTTTATATATATATATGTTTGTGCTGTAGATGAATGGAAATTGCACCACGCCACATCATTTATGATGTATTATAAAATGGTCCAGCCAACATTTTGTTCTGATGTCTGCTAAATGTTTTATTGTGCATGTTGTGTGTCCATAGAAAATCCACACATCTCTTAGATAACAAAAAAACTTTGAAAAGGGTTTTTGAACATACCATGTGACAGTCTGCTCATATATGCATGCCTGCTGGAAAGCAATGTCATGATATTTATTTGTTCTGTGTTGGGCAAAAATAAAAGATAATTCTGTGTTAATTTAAATCAAGTTTCAATTAATCTATTTTGGCACTATAGGTTGTGCTAAATCTGCACTCTCCAAATCGGTTGTAGAGGTTTGGAGTCTAGCATGTGTATGTCTAAAGGATATCTTAGGGGGACACAAACTCTGGGGCAAATTTCTGGCTGACCTAATTACACTGTGTATTCATCTGGAGACAACAGTGTGTTTACATTTTTGAGAATGTGGATAGCTTTCCGTTTTGCACGTGTTAGTAGCAACCAAGATAAAACGGCCTGTGTCTGCAAGTTCTGGCACTGAGGAAACTGACAAGATACACACTGTGCAGTATTCTGATAGCACGTACAGTTGGTTTACATGTTTTGTCACTGATTTATATATGTTGGTGAGGGTGGAGCTGGTTTAAAAAGTATAGTAAGTAATTTTTGAGGTTATTTAATAGAAAAAAAATGTACTCATAAATATACATTGATTAGTGTGTAATTACGTCTTCCAACAAACTGATGCATTCTTATAAACTTAGAATTAATCCATTAAAAATACCGCCGGTTTGTGGAGGCCACCATGTTGCCCCACCATCTTGAATACAGTGGTCGAGATGGACATCGCTGTTCCGCCTAATCGTGTTTTATGTATGTGGCTAGAGACCGGCCACATACGTAGTACGTCTTATAGGTTACTTTTAATTAAAAGATCACAAATACCTCTTTCAAACTATATATGACCATTTAACATTTGTACATGTGCATTTTCATCATCTCTTCCTCATTATGTCTTTCTACTGTTTCACCACTGCTCTCTCTCCTCCCTCATTTCCACCTCATCCTCTTCCTCCTCACCTCAAGCCTCATCTCCTGAACTGAAGTCAGGGTTCTAACACACAAAAACATGTATAAACAAGCTTATTTATTTATTTTTTTATTTACAATTACTTATTGTCAGCAAATTAGACATGTGACCCTCCCGTCTCTGGACAGCTGACAACGAGCCAGCTAAACAACAACAACAACAGCTGGTTATAAGCTAACATTATGCCAGCTAATGTTAGGCTCAAGTGTTCTAAACATCACACTTCCTCTCTGATAAACAGTTTGTGAAAGTTTATTTGCAAAGTGTCCATGCAGAGAGGAGGAAGGAGTGTGAAAGGAGTCCGGGGAGATGTACAAAACCAGCAGGGACAAGTTAATGGGGAACAGGAAGAAAATAGAGCTTCTGGAGGAGTAGATAGCACTGAGGGCCAAGGTAAAGAGCCAACAATGTCAGACTTGATTTCTCTTCTTTACTTATGGAGCAGCAGGAGGCCAGAGAGGCTAAACATGAGGAGAATGTGACACAGGAACAACATTTTAGCGTACTTCACCATCAGTTCCAGCTCTTACAGGTAGAAGTGAAGGCCCCCACCTCTATAGTTCCTGAATATCAGTCAGCTGATCCATCGCCTCTGGAGGTTGACCACCCTCCCCAAGCTGGTCCCAGAGTGTGTCAGTTAGCACTTCCTAAAGTCAGTCTCATTTTCTTGAGCCCAAATTAGAAAGATTTACAGATGAGGATGATATTGGACATTTTTTAATTACCTTTAAATGTCAAAAGGATCCAGTTGAAGTGGTTCGAGCATCTGACTAGGATGCCTCCTGGATATGTCCTACCAGGAGGAGGCCCTGGGGCAGACCCAAGACTTGCTGGAGAGATTATATCTCTCGGCTGGCTTGGGAGTGACTCGGTGTCCCCCCAGATGAGCTGGAAGAGGTGGCCAGGGTGAGGGAAGTCTGGGCTTCTCTGCTTAGACTGCTTCCCCCGCAACCTGAACCTGTGTAAGCGGTAGAAAATGGATGAATGGATGGATGGATGGATGAATGTATTGCACTGGCTTCTTGATGGCAGAAGAGTGACTGGGTTTTTCACCTATTACCATTAATTACTGACAAAGCAAGAGTGCATATGTACACATGGACACTGATCAACCTTTGGGTTATGATAAGGTTAAGACAGCCATTCTTTATAAATATGATATAAATCCTGCAATATATAGGCAGAAATTTTGCTCTCTTGATGTAAATCCTGATAAATATATGTGGGAAGTGGATTCACCCCAAAGGTAAAACAGTCCAGGAGATCTGTGAGACCATAATCCTTGAGCAATATTTAAGAATGTTGTCTCCCGAGTTGCAGATTTGGTTAAAAGAGCATAATCCAACTTCTTCTGCAGAAACCGCAAAGCTGGTTGATGTGTTTGTGGCAGTACATAATAAGGGACAGCCTTGGAGATTCATGGCATGGAAAACAAGGCACAGTCGTAGACCAGTCCATCAAAGACCAATTGCAAGTGTGAGTAAGACTCTCCAGAGAAACCACCAAATGCATCCTCAAAGTCCCCTGCCAAAACTCTGGGTTTGTTATCTTTGAGGATTTGAAGGCCACACAAAACTTATGTGCTCTGAAAAGGTTACCCAAATGTGTTTTGTGCCTTGAAGCTATGTTGACTCTGAGGTAAAATTGGACAGAGAATTTAAAATGACTGCTGTTGAGGTTAATGTCAACACATTAAATCCACTCATTGATTCAGGTAGAACACAGACTCTTGTACATAGACCGTTTGTTTCTTTAAACAGTATCAGTACAAGTGAAACGATCCCTGTCTGCTGTGTACACGGCGATGAGAAGCCCGATCTGATAGCTGACATATACATCAAGGTGCAACGGCGGGTTTATCTCCTAAATATTGGGGTTGCAGGATAATCTGCCATTTCCAGTTATACTGGGCCGAGATCTGTCGGTGCTATTTGATTTACTGGACAGTAACAACACATGTAATGTTGCAGTGATCAGGGGTCAAGCTATGAAGTCAGAGGATCCCTCTCAGACACTCAGTGCCCTGTCTTTCTATGATGCGGAATTGGAGACAGCACCTGGGAAGTCTCATAAGTCCCACATGCAGAAAAGGTGATAGATATTTAATTGTACTGTAAAACCACCTTCTAGCTCTGAGCTAGAAGGTGGTTTTTTGAGCTGGAGCTGGTTTTTAAAATCCCAGTTAATATCAGTGAAATGCAACATGATGATCCAACATTGGCACCTTTCTTACAGAAAGCCATGGAGCAGAAGCAAGAAATGGAACTGGACTTCAGCAGCAGTAAGAATTTCTTCCTGAAAGGTGGTATCGTTTATCATCAACAGGGGTCACAGGTACAGCTGATGGTTCCTAGAGAAGTCAGGAAAATGGTGCTGAACTTGGGGTACCCTGTGCTGTGAATAGGCCATTTGGAAAAGCATGGAACGGTTACTCTCATTAAAAACATTTTCAGTGGCCTGGCCTTCATATAGACGTGGTGCAATTCTGCAAAAGCTGCCCTCAGTGCCAAAATACCCTCCACAGCTCCCCTCCAGATTTTACCAATCATTAGTACCCTACCTGAATCATTAGGAATGGACATTGTTGGACCTGTTGAGAGAAGCAAAGCAGGCAACTGTTACATGTTGGTAATAACAGATTATGCCACAAAATATCCTAAAGTCTCTCCTCTCAAGTCCATAAAAGCAAAGTCTGTGTCTTTTTGTCTGGTGTAGTTTTTCTCAAGTGTTGGATTCCCTTGTGAGATCCCGAAAGACCATGGAACTAACTTTATATCAACTTTGTTAAAGCAGGTGTACCAGCTTCTTAGTATTAAAAGCCTAAGGACAACCCCATACCACCCTCAAACAGATGGCCTGACTGAGTGTTTCGACCAGACCCTGATGCAAATGTTATATACATTTATGAATGAAACTAATACAGACTGGGACCAGTGGCTTAACACATCTTTGCATATAGAGAAGTACCCCAAGCTTCTACTGGTTTCTAACCCTTTGAACTATTGTATAGTCATGAAGTAAAGGGCCTTCTGTCTCTACTAAAGGAGACATGGGAGGGTGACCAGGGAGGGGCAGGGGCTATTAATATCATCTCTTATGTTGTCCAGATGAGAAAGCAACTGAAGAAGATGACTGAGCTAGCTCAAGCTCAGTCATCCAACAACAAGCAAGGTCTGGTATGATCGGTCAGCCCAGCAGAGGTCATTTCATCCTGGACAAAAGGTGCTTATACTTTTCCCAAGTGACAACCGCAAGCTGCTAGTGAAAAGTCATTTGATAATTGTGCCTATATGTTCCTCCTTCTTTAAAACTCAATCCTTTGTAATGAAGGGATCGTTTTCACATGTTGTTCTTATTTATATGACCTGCATAAATCAACAGGGTAAGAACACATTTTGGTGAAGTAGGATGCGTGTTTTGTAGTCCATCTTCTGCACGATGTTGTTTCAACACCGCGAAAATTAAGTGTCACATTGTTAAGGAGACCAGTGTAAGGTTGTTTGGATTTTCAGCACACCGCTTTTCACTTTTCCTAAGTCCTTATGAATCCTCCCACCCAGCTTTCCTTGACAAGGAAGAGGTTAGTAAAAGGAGATAGGAGGTACTTTTGGAATGTACCCAAAGCATTGTTTTTGAGTAGAGTTCTGTTTTTGACCTCTTTTATTTCTTAATCAGCCTATTTGAATGATTATGTATTTTTTATATTATTTTTTGTCTTCTTGGGGTAGAATCTCATATTTTGAGTTGTACACAGCTGAGTGGTGGAAAAGAATGCCAGTGGCTGGCGGCACACTTATTAAGTCACAAAAATGAGGGAACCATCGAGCAAGACTCAGAAACACTTGAACATGTTAGTGTTTCAGTCAGCATGTTGGGTCCAAGGTGCAATGTCAGTTTTCACCTATTATGACCACTTGGAAAACAGTCAACTGTCATGTACAATGCTCAGTTTTTTTGCAACACCCCAACATTGTCTGGTCCATAATTGACACAAAGGTATACTGCTCATTTAATTGGAAGGAAGAAAAGAAATAAGTAAGAAAATTTGGAGTTCAAGAAAGGAACTAAGAATAATATCTTGGTAGGAACATCCTGTTTTCATTAGAATTTTCTTTTTTTTTTAACCCTTTAATGCCGAGTATATCATATTTGATACATGAGTTCTTGTGAGTTTTTGAGACTTCTACATCATCAGTGTGATTTTTTTTCCCCCTGAAAAACCTAAATAAATTGCATAATATATTTTTAAGCAATAAACTGCAAAAAATGCCAGATGTGGCAAATATGATACAAATTAAAAATTATTTATGCAAATTAATATTTAATTAATTTTTTTTACAAAATTTGTTAGGAGGTTCAATAAACACTCCATTTTCAAAAAAACTGGAATTTTCTGGCAATTATTTAATGGTTCAGGCTTGAATGCATTGTGTGGTTTTAAAAGGAAAATTGAAATACACAATATTTTAATGTTTATATTTGCATTTTGAATGCAGGCAGTTACTAGTGGTAAATGTATTAAGGGCCACATGTGCCCATATAAATAGATCCTAATGACATTCATCTCTGTGTGCATCCACACTAGAACTTAAAAGGAAGTCAATGAGCCTGTGTAATCATTGGTGCAATAAAGCCCACAGGCAGGTGCTGTGTGTTGCTGTTAAAGGCTACTAAACCTAAATCAAACAAGGTTACAAAAAAAAAAGAACAGCCTATAAATGGACATTAAACTATCAGTTCTCTTTGTGTGTGTTTTATTACCACACCAGACCCTTTAAATGTCCAACACTGACACTGTGCACAGTAGCACACACTCCGTTTAGGGTAATACTACATGACATTCCACTAAATGCCTCCCAGACAATCCTCCTGTCTGCAGCTTTTAAGCATTTTTATTGGTGGTGAAGGAGACTAGACACCAGGGTCACCGTGGTAACCACATGCTCAGCTGGATGCAGGAGCTCATCTGGCTGCATACGGATGGCGATGCCATGCCTGCAAGGAAACTGCCCCAAATCTCAGTTGACATTTGTCAGCCTTTGGTGTTTGTGTGTCTAAGTTAGCATACAGTAGATGTGTTTGTGGTAGGGGGAGGGGCAGGTGACTGGTCTAGTAGATCCAATGAGAACATACAGATAGATCATAGTTTGCTCCTGAGTGATCACTTTCATGTTCTGACACAGTTTCTTTGTGAGTTTTCCACCATATGTAAAGCTGTATATACTAAAATACGTGTGGAATGAAGATGAAGGGTAACTTACTAATTTTTTGCCCAAATTAGGTTTTCTAGCACGCAACAGAGATGCTCTGAAGTGTCCTCTTTTTATCAGAATTAAAGATTCTCTTTTGGTTTTTTGTGTCGTTTCATCTTCTCAGTCTTTTTGGGGGGGAGTCTTTGGATTTCTGTTTCAGTCATCATGCTTTGAAAAGGCCTAGTTCCTCTCAGTCTATGCATATGCTTATGTAAGCCACAGACATTGCATTGTTACAGAGCGAGAGAAAAAAGGGAAAAATAAAGAACAGAGTTGGAAAGACCAAGAATGATTAACAGGATTATGTACAGATGCATGGCTGTAGTTAAAGCCTTACAAATCACTGTCCTCGATGAATTTTTGGTCAGCCAAATGACGAAATTAATTAACACCTTAACAACTGCAGTGAATATAACCACACTTTAATGATTATTTAAAAAACACTCAAAAAAAAAGAAATTTAGTGACTTTGTGACTTCATTTTATATAAGTGATTTTACACATAAAGATCAGTTTATACATCACTTAAACAACATGTGAATGCAGAAGTGAAGTCTCTCCTTTGATGCTCCTTCAGCAGCTCTGTAAAGTCTGATAATCAGTGCTGGGAGTAAATGAACACACTGTTACTGTTAAAACGTTACCGCATATCCCTGTTCCTTTTGCTGTGCCAAAGGAAAAAAAGAAAATACATTTTGGATTCGCAATTTTTGCAAAATGCAGCTGTGTTCGAGTAGAATATGCAATCATGTGAAAAAGAAAGCACATCCTCTTTCAATTTGAAGGTTTTACATATCAGGACATAAGAAAAAAAATCATCTGGCCCTTAGCACGTCTTAAAATAAGGTAAATACAACCTCAGATAAACAACACATGACATATTATCTTAGCTAATTATAGACCAATCTCCAACCTTCCTTGTATCTCAAAAATTCTTGAAAGAGTAGTTGTAAAACAGCTAACTGATCATCTGCAGAGGAATGGTTTATTTGAAGAGTTTCAGTCAGGTTTCAGAACTCATCACAGTACAGAAACAGCATTAGTGAAGGTTACAAATGATCTTCTCGTGGCCTCTGACAGTGGACTCATCTCTGTGCTTGTCCTACTTGACGTCAGTGCAGCGTTTGATACTGTTGATCATAATATTCTATTACAGAGATTAGAGCATGTTGTAGGTATTAAAAGGTACTGCACTGCAGTGGTTTGAATCATATCTATCTAATAGAGTTTTCTTCACACACTAAGGTTAATTATGGAGTTCCACAGGGTTCTGTGCTGGGACCAATTCTGTTTACATTATACATGCTTCCCTTAGGCAGTATCATTCGAAGGCATAGCATACATTTTCATTACTATGCAGATGATACCC
>VUQS01013965.1:2351-36582 GCA_015108495.1 Heterochromis multidens
TTTCCCCCCAATAAATAAAAAAAAAAAAAAAAAAGCATAATGACACATGTTGCATTTTATATGACTGAATCTGAAAACCTTTAAAATTCTGAAATGCATCACCTCTACAGACTTGGAAGGACATTTCATTGCGGTCTATGTTGTAGAGAAAGATGGGGGATATGAAGCCCACTGGGATAAGCTTTCTTTGGAATAGCTGGGTAAAATGTCAGTGAATGTGAGAGAAGGATTGCATCTATTGCAGCTTTATTCTGTCTGACACACCATGAATTCCATCCAGCCATTTGTGCCACTTTCTGTTCACCTCAGCCCTGCTGACAGAGCCACTGATTAATCGTGATAACAATGTTTTTGTTTTAATTAGCCCTCACCCCCCCAGCACGGAGACAAATTGCTTTTTTTCAAGAGTCAACAGGTGAGACAGTTCAGACCACCAAAGTGTCCAGCAGAGAGGGGGGTCAATTCCTTCTCTTCTTTTTCTTTAAGTTCTGATATTTCTGATTTATTTAATGGATTTGAAGATGAGGTAACTATTAATCCTCTCTACTACTGAAATAAACCAAACCAAAAAATTGTTAATTAATTAATTTCCATTTAAAAGCTAACATGCTTCTGGTCAGAACACCCACTAAACTCGCGAACTTGCTATTTTCTTACCTAACTTGTCCATCTAGAATCAGTATAATTCATTTGTCATTGGAAACTGTAGTTTGATGTGGTGATGCTGTGCAGAAGCATAAATAGCAAATTAAGATTGATTCTGACACATGAGCAAGAGTGTGTGTTGTCCCTATTTTGCATTATTGCAGTGCGTCACCTCTGAGTTTTGTTTCCATTCATTTCTCTTCAATTTTTCAAAATCTGCACACAAAAGTAGTGTGTGCCGTACCTGGACAATTTCATCAAGGACGCAAAGCCACAGTGTACCTTTCTTCACTTTTCTTTCTTTATCTATCTACATTCTCCTTCTCTGTACATCCCAGCAGGATTTAGCTGTATAATACTGTGACGCCATGCTGAAAGCACACGCAAAGCAAGGTCTTTCAAACCTTCTCGCTAAACACATTACACCACCATTACACCTCATTGTGTTTCCATCCTTAAAATTACATTGCTCCTGCCAGTGAAGAGAAAAAAATCTCCCCAGAAATGCCCCTCATTTATTGAGTTGGGGTTGGCCTGTCATCTATCAGGTTAAAATGAACTATTAGGTTTTCTTTGTGAGTAAATGTTGTCCTTTCTTTCAAACCAAGTCAAAGTGGCACCTTTGATTGTACTGAGTAGTTCCAACGTTTGAAAGTTTCTAAATGTGAAATAGGAAATTGCTTTCAATGACCTTTTAATAGATAAATAAAGTTTTGAAAATTAAACAGTCTTATTAAACTGGGCTTATTTATTGTCTTTTTCACATGTGCAGACCAGGTTTATGATGAAGTCAGTGTGTTGCAGACTCTGTGGCCATTTGAAGACCTCATCTATTACTGTGTCCCAATGTTTACCTCTGGCATGGACCTCTTTTTAAGAGGCGGAATGTATCACCCCATATGGCTGCAATGTGAAATCGGGGTTTTTCCCCTTTAAACCATGGCCTTCCGATTCATAAAGCCTCAGGATAACCGTCCAGCCATCAAAGAGCTGAACGTGAAACCATCTCTGAATCCTTTGCACACAAGCACACATGCACGTGCGTACAATCTGACACACACAAACGCACATACAGAAGGAGTTAGGCAGCTGCAAGCACGCTGTGAAAGCAGGAAAACACTAACTGTTACACATGCTGAGAGACGTACAAAGGCACACAGAAAATGGATTGCATGTGCATATATGTACACTCAGAGTTGATTGGAGATGTGTAATGGATTGGATCCCCTCATAATTCCTGGGATAGCGTTGTCTTCTAGATCCATACAGAGGCGGATGAGACCACAGCTGTTTGGACATAAATTTCCAGAGGAATGTCTTAAGTCTGAGCCTTCAGCATAAAGAGCATGACTGAAGATTCCTCTGCACATGACAAGTGATCACCCCAAGGATTTTTGTTTTGCAGCAGACATATACAAGGTCACTGAATGCATTGAGTCTATTCTTGTTTTGTATTAGTGCACAGTGTTACATGCAAAGCTGGCTACTTTTGCAGGATGAGGTGAGTCACAGGTTGAGGAGAAGGATAATATTAGCGTGCAGACAGGAGCAGGTCTCCTCTGTTGTATATGAGACTCAACAGCTGGGGAAGAGGGGACAGCAGCTGGCCAGTCTCATATAAAAAGTCAGACTCTAACTTTCCTCTCCGTACAGTAGCTAATGCTGGAGTCATATTATCATACAAGCATGCAGGTTTATAGGAATATTTTGGATAGATTTGGTTGCATGCAGCTTGTAAGTGATTTTGCTTTGCCAACTAGGAAAAGTTTAAGTATTGTTTCTCCTTGGATCATATGTCTTTATTAGTTGATATTGCAGGGCCACATTTGTTACAGCTTTCACTCTGCTTTCATTTTAAGATGCTGTAAAGTCTTAAAGCTGCTGGGATTGTATTCTACTGTTGTCAACAATATCATATATGAGTCACTCTTCTTAAATTCATGTGGCTTATATACTGGGTCCTCTCAGTTTAAATTTAGGCATTTTTAACTATTCTTACATAAATTTTTGGCCTGTTTGCCAAATTCAACACCCTGCTGGCATCTAAGCTCCATGCATTCACGGACCGACCTCCAGATATGGCTGTTCTAAAGAGTGAAGTGAAGAGCATTTTGTTTTCAGTTTTCATGCATGCACTACGATCTTGAACAGAGGGGTAGTAGTTGTGCTAAACTGATTAATATTTTCCTCACACTGGGGAAATATCCACATGCTTGTCCAAGTTAGAAAATCATCTCTGTGCTTGCTGCATTTTATAATGCCTCTGTGCAAACAAACACCACAACAACATATCTTGTTCCTCCTAAGTTTTCCTCTAAAGAAACACACCTGCTGGAAATGAACAGCTAGAGAGTCTGCTCTCCTTCACGCACACTACAGTTTCCTCTTTGCCTCAATAAAATAATGGGGTTTATAGCACATCAATAACCCCTCTCATCCCTCTTCGCTTGTACATTCAGAGCCGAGGTTTACAGCTACTGTGGGGCGGAAGGCTGCAGGCCCTGATGTGAGAGCCTGGGGCTAACGGTAGCGCTGGGTACTGTAAAGTGATGAAGGGCCCCTACTTTTATGATGATGTGAATGATGTAGCCTGAGAGAGTAAAAAGGCTTGTGAGAGCAGCACTCTGTCCATTTACTGTACTTGACTGGACTGCTGGAAAACTGGGTAGCTTATATGCTGTGCTACTCAATATTTACACCAATTTTAAGACTTTTTGCAGATGATGTTATGCCAGTTGACACACAATCAGAATGTAATCTAAACCTGCAACTTAGCAACATTTTAAGAGCTGTCTTTGTTGATTTTGTTAAAACATCAACTCCACACCTGTTGTATACAATTTTTATCTGTCCAATCAAGAGGAAATGGGACCAGTGAGATATAACGACGTTATTGCCACACCTGTCAGTACAAGATTCACAAATATGATCTCTGTGGGGGCAAACCTGCAATATATACAGATGTTAATAGTGCAATATCAGATTAGAGGAAAATAATTTTAAAAAATACCGAAGCCAATGATTATTCAATTATATTAATTTTACTTATTTAGCTTTTTATGCTGGAAACAGCATATATATGATATTTCCTAGCAAGAATCTTAGTACTGCTGCAGATAATATTTGGAAAAAAGCTAAAAATATCTTTAATATTTCTATAGCTCTATTTCTTGTCTTTGGCTGTATGCAATTATGAAAAGATCCAACTACTAGGCAAATCATTCAATCTTCTTCCATGAATCATCACACCCATGAAGCTGGACATTGACAGTATTACTGTTTGTACAGACAAAAACAACTTTTACAATTTATACTAAACTATTTACCCCAGAGAAATGGACTTTTAATATATTGTAAAGCCACTTGGGAGTCTCAGACAGGGCACTCTTTACATAATCTTAAGTTCCCCAAAATGGCCACAGGGGGGCAGTCAAACACAGCAATACAACTCTGTCCTCTAGTCCGGCTTGAGTGGCAAGCTGAGGTTTGCTTTTCTTCCCACCACAGAGCAGATCAGAGAAGATTAGCCCTCGCTTGGCCAGTAATCACCCTTATCACACAAGAAAACGACAACAATACTGGGAGTTTAATGACAGAAGTAATTGTTTTGGAAGTCCCGCGTTATGCTGCGGTGGTGTGATGAATGACATCCGCAACGCACCGTGCTGTGAGGGGGATTGCTGCTGCATGTTGTTATTTAAACCCATTTGTTATGGTTGCAACTTCCCTCCAGGGTTGTTTAGCCAAGAGAAGTTGTTTGTTTTTCTTTTCTCATTAAAAGAAAAAGTTTAGAATATTGGTGAATTATGGTGATTTTATGGGAGGATTTGTGAAGGTGGTCTGCATGTTTTTTCCACTTCTTTACTTCTGTACTACAAACATACACAGACTATAAAGTTTACATTTTAAATGTAAAAGAAAAAAAAGGTATTTGCAGACATAACACTGAACATGATGAACTTTAATCCTCCACAGTTTCATAAATAAAACAAAGTATTTGAAGTGCATAAAGTTATTTGCTTTTGTATTTTCTGACTATAACCTTAGTTGTCTGTTCTCAGCCGTAAATCTGCATGAAAAGTATAATCAAAATGCAGTGAATAGAAACTGAAAACTTGAATGACTGTTGATATAAGACTTTCAGTAAAAGTCCAACCTCATAAATCCCCTAAAAGTAAATGTAAAAGGAAAACTGGATGTCCTACGTTCCACTAGCTGCAGGCAGTATGGGTTAATCATGATCTAATACACAGCCACTGTATGCTTGGATTGACATCAATTGGCTGTTTTTTCTGTAGCTCTTTGTGCATATTCATGTAATTGTGTGTGTGTGTGTGTGTGTGTGTGTGTGTGTTTGTGTTTAAAGTACTTGATTGTATCTGCACTTGTGTGTCTGATTGTGTGTTCTCTCAGTGGAGTGCTTTTACTTGTTTTACTGTAGCTGTATTGGTGTTAATGTCTGTCTGTATATATGCACGTGTGTGAGGCAGAGATTAGCGCTTTTCAGGGAAGGATTGGAATGCTTCATACCGAGACAGCTGCAGTCTAGACTGTCATTCTCACATCACGTCAGCCTTTAAAGACAAATAAGGAGGATATGCAACCTCATCTGATAAGAGAGGTGGTAAGAAGATCTACTGATGACTTTTTCAAAATAGCATGAAAAGGCAGCGTTGGTGTCTGATACAGAAAGCACTGTCAAAAGGTTTTTGGGCAGGTGATGACTGAAGTGCATGAGCTGTGCATAGAAGTGAAGCTCATGCATACTTTTTGTTCACACAGTTTGATACTTTTTTTTGACATCTTGCTTTGCATCAGAAAACTTGACACTGTACTGGATTCTAATAAAAGTCTTCAAGAACTTCAGGAACAACCTCATTTCTTTGATTTGTCTGTTGAAAACTGTGAGAAACTTTCCAGAGCAGCCAGAGTAGGAAATGCCAGACCTAATGTCAGAGGGCTGCTCTATCCTATTATGGCAAATCGAAGCAGAATGTGTCATTAGCTAAACGAGTGCTAGTTTCTCCTCCTCTCAAAACAGCAGACAGAGGGCAGCCTCTGTCCCGAGCGCTCTAGTCTTCAAAGGGCCCCATTATACTTCAATGGAGGGTAAACAGTGGCTCCCAAAAATGACGGTCTCCAGAGTTTAAAGCAACATCGTTTATCACCCCTGCCAACCAGTGCAGGTGTGACCCCATTCTTGTGCCCTCACTGACAGCGCAGACCAGTGGGAAAGTATACCTTTGTGTGTGTGCATGCATGTGTGAGCATGTGAATGTAATTTGTATCTTCTCCTTCTCTTCATCAGGTTCACTTTATATACAATCTGTCCTCTCGGTTTGGTAGTGCGCATGTGACTTTAGGGATTGCAATAAGAACACAAGTTCATCATTAATTCCTACATCTTCTCTCATATTCTGTGCCATTTTTTTTCTTTAAAAACCTATAAAACATTTGTTGGGAGAAGAGCTGTTAGGTGTGCTTCATTTTGATGGACTTTGTGAGAATGTGTTTACAGACGTTTAGGAGTTTGCTTTACCTTGATACAATACAGACATTTATCAAGCTAAATAATGCTACATGTGGCACCTGAAATGTATTATTTAATATTTGTGCAGGATTTGGATACTCCATAGGTATTAAAATCAGTATTCCATGATGTCAGTTTGTATTGAGGCTTTGGTCAATGTCTATGCCAAGTTAAGGAAAGAAGGGAGTATCAAGTTATCGCTGATGGAGGTTTTTTGTCAGTGACCCGAGTTTCCACATATTCCTGTGCTTGTGATTTCAGCTTTTTAAAACACTTCATTTCAGTGTTTCACAGTGCTTTGGGTACATGCATTTTTAAAAATGAATAACTCAAGTGAAAACAGGAACTGATGAGAGAATATCCAAACCAGCTACGTCAGTTTGACTGAAAATGTCCTCTACCTTTGGCTGAATGTGGAGATGTTTGTTTAGGTTTAGGTCTTCTGGGGTTATTTTAGATCTGACAGAGAATGTGACCAGTTCAAAACTATGGCAGACTCACGAATGCAGTCTTAACATGGCGAAAAGCTGCCACAAGAAGAGCCAACTCCCCAGAGAAGAAAGACTATTCACCCACTCCATACTGCAAGAGATGGAATGTGATTTGCATTTTTTAACCACCTGACAACTGCTTCAAGACATCAGAGACAAATACACACAGATTATAACTAACTCAAAAGATCTGGCTAGACAAGGAAAATATAGGAAAATATCGTTAAACAAATTCATTATTAAAAAAAACAAAGAATGCAATTTATGTTATTTTGAAGGTTGTTTGTGACATCTATCTATTTGTAACAGCAACATCCTCTTTGACTGTAAACATTTTATGTTGGTTGTTTTAGTTTCACTCCGACTTTTGCACTGTAAATATCTGCCAGCCTTTTGAATAGAAATAAGAGAGAGAAACAGAGAGAGAGAGAGAGAGAGAGTCAAAAGTCAACTAAGCATGTATGGTACTGCTGATAAACATCAACCTTACTTTCATACAGTTTTATGTGTTCACACCTGGGACCAGCTCTGCACAGCCTCTACTGTCAGACACAGCTTAACAGGAGCAGCTGACTTTGAAAGACTTGGCGTTTACAGACCTTGTCTTGGATCAATCTGATCCATTCATTGTGGCCATCATTTAGCCTTGAAAACCTGGCCGTGACTCTCATTATGAAACTTGGACAAGTTTTCGTTATAGTTATACCTCATTTACCACCATTTGCAACTAAAATTATATCTTTGCAATTATTTTTCTTTTCAGCAATCAGCATCTGTTAACCTTAACATTTGCACAGGAAATGTTTGCTTAGGCATTCTAAATGGCAGCTATTTCAAGGAAGTGCTACTCATTCACCTTCTTTAGCCACATTTTCCCAGATAGTTCAAGGACTTTGCTGGGGACCCTCCGGTCACAGTGCTTCTTCTGTAACATCTGAAGTGCATGTGTGCCAACCAGCTGACAACAGCTGTGCTCCCAAGCGACTCTGTCTTTATCTGTGTGTGGGTGCTTTATCAAATGCATGCCCTTAGTTCAGTTTAATTAACACAAACCATGTGAGCAGATCCCATTGAGGTCAAGGTGATTGAGCCGGCTGAGCAGGTGGAAAATCAATGAGATTGGCTCGCACAGAGCAGATCGACCACTGGTCAAACACAGGCACTATTGATTGACATGTTTACAGTGGAAGTGTATTTTAACACAAGTTCATGTGTTGGACACACATTAAGTGAGCTCTGCTTGGACACTACATCTACTGTATGTGCAGTTTTCAAATACTGACTGAAAATTTGTTATTCGATTTTATTGAGATAAACAAAAGGACTAAGGTGTTAGTAAAAAAAAATATATAAATAAATAAAAAAGAAAAAATATATATAAGATTTAATGCTTTAAATTTAATAATTCCTTTTTCAAAAAGTGTATGTGAAACTTCTGGGTGTGATAGACAGATTGCTTTAGAATAGTGGTGAATATTAGTTAGTGATCAGTTATTTCACTGGTTTTATACTAATAAGGCATACATGCCCAAACTCCTAGCTATGAAGTCTCCCATTGCTCACCATTACCACTAGTCTAATCATCTTCAGAATTCACAAGCCTTCAAGGGAAGAAGAAGCCAGTGATGCAAAATTGTGTCATTTTTCATCATTTTACTTTGCTCCTCATATCAAATATGAGGTGCAGCAAAAACACCTGAACTTTTCATATATGCCTTTGGCATTGTAAAGGAGACACAGAAGATAAGGTAGTATGGGGGAGATGAAGCAAGAGGTTAGAGACAGAGAGCGAGAAGGGGAGACCGACTAGGGAGTAGATTAAGTAGCCTTGAAAAGACTGGCTTCCCCACACACATAAACCCCCTGTGAAAACACAAGCTAATTATTAAGAAAACAAAGAGTGAACTGCAGCGACGTGCCAACGCACACAGATCCCCGGCAGAGTAATTGTGCGTAAGCTATTTGGGCTGAAAACAGCACGATTTGGTGCTCTTCCCCAGCACAGCCAAGCAGAATGAACAACAGCTGTTCCCTGGGATGGGGTTTGAAAACCAGCTCAAGGAAGGATTCTCTTTCTTCTTCTGTTTTTTTTTTTTTAATGTGAATCAGCAGGGTCTGATGATAGACAATAGCCATTAGAATGCTTTTAAATTCAATTATCTCCAAACACTGACAAAATAAGTAGGTTCTGCTGATGTATTTTGTGGGATTTCTGGTTCTTTTTCTTCTGTTAGCATGCTAATGCTATAGTAACCAGAGGTCATTAACAAAAAACAGTTATTCTGCTATAAAGGGATCCGATCATCAACATGAATGGCCAAAGCTCATAAAAGCTTGGCTTCATAACACTGCGATCACTGCCAGTGCAGCTCTGAACTTGGACAGGGTTTGCAGGAGTTGAAAAAATTCTCAGTGTTTTTGAATAGGCCCTGAATGTTTCTGTATTGCCTTCTTTCATGCATGATTAAGTTATACAATCTAAGAGGCTTTTTGCGCGTCCCCTGTGCTTTTCCAATCTTACACAGTATCAGAATGATCTCTGTCCTACACAGCTGAGCATATTACTTCCAATCTCACTCTGCATTTTAAGCGTTAAGGGAAGTGTTGCTGGGAATTTGATAATACTCAGCAGTGCAGTGGATGCCTTGGTGGAGAGCCATGTTTTGAATTGGTTCTGAAGCTGCAGCATTAACCTTAGCAAGACGCCAAGAGCGTGGTTCCATTTGATTTCTGATGGAGTCAAAACAATTGATGTCAGCTCATGAGAAATGGTGGTAATAGTGAGTCAAAGAGTCATTGTTTTTATTATGTGACCAGGCTTGCTTGAGTTAACATGCGGCGAGCTGGTGGTGGTGAAATTAGTTCGGGTACACTTATTGAAGTGTATGTTCCTCTTTGTTTTTACTGTACATCTTGTTGTTTTACCTGTCATCGTGTCTGTCTCTCTGTGTTAGCCCTGTGACAGACTGGCGACCTGTCCAGGTTGTACCCTGCCTCTCGCCCTATGGCAGCTGGGATAGGCTCCAGACCCCCCGCGACCCTGAATTGGATAAGTGGAAGAGAATGGATGGATGGTGTCTGTCTCTGTGAAGCACTTTAAAGCCTGGTGATCTATTAAAATATATTTTGAAGGAATTTTACAAAATTTGATTTGACAGTGATTGATGATGACAGAAGATTTAATACAATATCAAGGGGTCATCTGTAGGCTGCCGAAGGGAGTTTTTAAATGACAGCTGTGGTTGTGTAACTGTCTGCCTCTCTCTTTCCGACACACACCGGGTCTCTATGTATCCTAATGGAAACTATGCAAAACTGCTAAGTTGTATGTGTGTGTGCATTGTGATGTCTGTCTTTGTTGGAAAGAGAGAGGAGCACTAATATACTGTTTTCTCAGAGACCTGTAATCTCCAGACACACCACATTCCTCCCAAACATGCTCTGTTGGTTTAGGTTGCATGCATGTGCAGAAATACCATGACAACACGCAGACAGTTACACACATAGACTTAATCACATATGCACAAATGTATGCCCAAGCACAGAGAAACACACATTTATTTGACAAGCATTAGCACGCTTTCATTTATGCACGCATATGCACACAACCATAAGCACTTTTAAGCATGCACACTTTCTGGGCCCATATAACTCTGATTATATGAGCTATGGCAACAATTAGATATAATAGGCAAAGATAATTACAGCAATTTTTATACTTACGGGAATGATTAAATGCCAGCAAAATATGCAGTGAATTATGTTTTAAGTAGCATGTGGCGGTTTGTTTGTGTGTTTTATTCGAGCGTGTGTTTTCTTTATCATCTCAAGTGTCAGTCAAAGAAACAAAGTCTGCCAATTACTCTCAGCTTTATGGACAGATAAAAGTAGTTTTGGATAAACTTTTGCAAATTATGTGTAAATCAAGATGCAAAATGCTCATGTTCTCACTACATAAGACTTTATAGAGCAATTTTGTAAAGTTGTTCAAGTTAATTTAGTTCTCAATTTATTTAAGGACTTTTCATCAGTTATGCTAACAGACTTGCAATAAAATGCAACCGGCCTTAAGCCAGATAAAGTAAAGCAAAATATTTAGCAATCTTAAAATAAGTCATTTATGGCTTATTTTAAGATTACTAAAGCTTTTGTGAATGCCTGTGAACTAAAAGCCTGTGAATGCTTGCTATGCTTGTCTTTATCTGGAAATGGAAAAAAGCAGTATTTCCTCATTTAGTAAACAAATACAAAAGCCCATTATGTTGGTTATAAAACTTGCAACACCTACTAAAAAGAAGTGGGGGCTGCACAATGTTTTTTTTTTTTTTTTTTTCTTTTTTACTAAAAAGCAGACTTTTGTGTAATTTAATCATTTTATTTGTTTTCTGGTTTATTTTAATATGCAAAAATTCAGAACCAGGATTTGGCAGAATTGATGACTTAGAATTAGAGTTGGAGTCATAAAATCTAAAATCATGAAAATTAACATCTTATCTAATCCTACTCTATGATCCATATTTATATGTTCTTTGTAGTTGGGTAAGAGACCATACTTACACGATATTGATGCCTTAGCAAAGTGTATCAGTCCAAACCCTACCACACTTCAAGGCCAGCAACAGGAGAGTGGGTTAATAATTTATGGATGAGGGTGTAAGACCACCCAAAGACTGGGGCCTCTCACAGCTGCTTATCGTGATCACATGGGGGAACATACACACGCACACACCTGCACTGATACAAATGTGTATTTTGAAATATGCACACACATGTATCAGTAACAGTAGCAGCATGTAGTAATTAACATTAACATTCACAGTACCATTTTTTTCTATCTTAGTGACTAATAGACTGGAACTGATACAACTGTGTAAGACTATAGTATGAAAAGAGTGTTAATAGGGAGTTAAATCACTAAGCCCCTTGAAAATGTACAATGGATGTTTTCTTTTTCTTTTATTTTTGTAAAGGCATTTAAACTTGTTATCGTGTGAAAAGCAAGATTGTATTTAATTATTTCACTATTACTAATAAGGACTCTATGCCATTCCAATATAAAGCATACCTCTAAAGAGCAGTTCTCTGTATGGCCAGGGAACTAAAATACAATGAACAAACAAAACCTTTAATCAATCAATAGGGAATAAGGAATTAATAAGTAAGTTTAAATATTACTTAACAAAAACTCTAGCCTCCCCCTGCCTCACAAATAAAGAAAATGGCAACGTTTTTAATGACCTGTTGAACAGTATTGTTATACTGAACATGATGTAATTCATAATAAAAAACTATCTTCATTACAATAATGTTATATAATACATGATTTGTCTGCATGGTCTTGGCTGAGCATTTAAATCTCAGCTCAGGCTCTGTGAGTCAGATTTATCAAAGCGTTTCTACTCAAACATTTTGTTAGGGGTCAGGCCCAGATTAGCTGACTTGTGTCTGGTAAAAGCATATTATCCATTATGAGTTGTAAAGCAGCACCCAGCTCACTCCTACAGCCTACTTACCAAAGCACAGATTCAAAAAACATGCTTGAATAGACATGTAATCAGTAAGTCTCATGCACACAGATATGCTTATGCTCACATTTCACCTGGCACACACACACACACATACACAGCTACAACCAGAGGTAAGTGTCTGATCACTGGACCTGCTATGGAAAAGATAGCTCTGCTGGCCCATGAAAAAAAAGGCTCATCTCTGTATTGTGGAATCCAATCGCTCTTGTAGTGATAGAATCCCCCAGATGGTTCACCTGCTTCTTTTCATGCCGGCAGTTCCTGCAGACTAAGGATCATATCTGCCGGGAGAGGGACGGGGATTAACTTTTCCAAAAGAAAAGACAGGGACTGGCAGTTTAGATGACTCTTTTCTTGAAAACCAACTCGCATTGGCTTCAGGCACCCTTCTCATCCTCTTATCCTCTTCTATTCTATCGCTTCCATCTTCTGTCCCTTAGGCTGCATTGAAGGAGACTAAAAAAAAAACAAAACATGTAATTGGAGTGAGTCTGTGTCTCTGCAGGTGTGTGAGGGAGCATATGTTGCCTGTGTGTGGAGTTATTATTACCTCAGATTTTTATTTATTTATTTTTTGTATGTGTACGTCCACATTCATGCAGGTACATTTCATGTGCATTTTGGTACAAACTCTTATATGCCCGTGTGCTTCAGGTCTAGGGCTTCTTTGATCCTTTAAGAGCCTGGTGAGATATGAGCTGTAATATCTGCCAGTGCTGCGTTCTGTGAAAGGTCACTGGGGAGGTGGAGGTGCAGGGAAGGGCCGGGCCTGTTGTTTCCTCTGGGCCAGACTTCACTCTATACAGCATGTCTACTTCTCTTTTACAACTCCACCAAGACTGGAGCGCTTCTATGCCTGAGGTGGCACACCAGGGGAAACATGTCAGTGCTCTGTAGTGTTGCTGGAACTGGGTTACAAAGTGATGGATCAGAGGAATAGGTTTATTGTGCACTGTGGGGTTTGTTTAGCTTTTGAGCTCACTCCTCCTTCACCTTTGTGGGTTTCACTGAATCACTATCATATTCCAATCTCACTGACTTCTGTGATTGTTCATTATTGGCAGGGATGAATGCCTTTTTACAACTTAAAATATTCTGTAAATGATGCACCTGTTGGAAAATGTAAATGTTTTTTTTTCATTAGGGTTCTCTCTTCTCTTGTTGCTTAGTCCCTTTACACCATAAAATTTCTTCTGCTTGCTTAAAAACAAGAAATTACAGGGAAGTTAGAGGATAGCCATTTCTGAGTTTTAAAAATATTTTCTTTTTACCAGGGCATGACTGCATTAAAATGTGGTATGGCTTTTAGCCTACATAGATAATAATACAATTCTTCAAAGGGTAAAGAGAGGCAAATTTCTATCATTACATGCTTGCTTTTGTTCCAGTAGTTTCTATTAGGGCTAGCTACTCTTTAAAATCTATTATAATAATAGATTTTATCAATTTTTATTAAATAATTTTACAAAAAAATAACATAAAAGTAGCTTAAAGTTTTTGCTTGCATTTGCATAACTTAACTACTTAAAACAAGAGGCAGCTTTCAAGGGTTTAAAGGCAAACTGAGTCAGAAGTACTTAAAACTGCAGTTCCTCTAGTGGCCAATTGTGGATGGTGAGTGGGAGATGATGTTGTTTTTTCATAACTCATACTTTTAGCTGCTGGAGTTAGATACATGGCAACTTTAACTGACAGGTGTCCAGAGATACAGCTGGCATCTGCTACCCTTCAAATCTCTTAATTAGACTCACTGAACTAGATCTCTTCACCACAATTGGACTGTTAGTGCTTTTTAAATGTAGGTATTATTACATTAGCACATTAGCACTTATTAGCACATACCTATGTCTCTGTGTTACACCCATACAGTTTATGGATGCAGCTTAATATTGAGCCTAATGCTGAGATTTCATAATGTGTGTCCAAGACTAATGGCTGAAGTGACTACATCCATGTTTTAGCTTCTGTGTGTAAGATTGCCAAAACATGTTGATAAATAGGATGTTGTGGCTGCACCACTAATTACAAAAGTAGTTCTTAATATTGCGGTGATCAATAATTTTTCTTGTTCTTTTCTTTTTCCTTTTTTTTGATATACTAAAATCTGGTAACAGCACAGAAAGATTTAGTAACGCAAGTTCAAATAAGGGTTTACACTTAACCTTTATTACCTACCATAGAACAAGTCCGCCATACATTTTTACATGGTGTAGTGCCAGTTTTTAGAGTATTTCAACTTGCTATACATCAATGTAACCTTTATATCCCAAATTTGAATAATATGTATGTAATAAGTCCATAGTAACTAAATAAATTGCTAAGAAGTGCAATAAACCCCAAAAAATTTTCAAACAAATTGAAAAACCTTTTTTTTTTTTTTTACACATATTTTTCTAGATACAGAAATGTCAAAGCTGTATCCCTCAAAATTGTAAAAGAAAAAAAGTTGCACAAAGTCCTTTCAAACCACAGGAAATTTATTTTGAGTGTGTTCATAACTTCATTTTTGAGATACACTCGTTTTTTATAAACTTTAGTAAAAATGAAAAAGTGTATATTGTGCACATTTTGCAAAAAGACAGCAATTTACATCAACATAAACAATTTCTAATAGTGCAATCAAAGTTCTAAGTGTCCCAGGAACTTATATGCAGAAAGGCATAAGATCAAAAATTACTTTTCAATGGCACCAGTGGCACTTTGAGAGGCCTTTGAGGAAAGAACTACATTTCCCGCGAAAATGACGTCACTTTCTGTTTTCGCAGGTAATGGCGCGCATGAAACCACGTGATAGTTCATCCTGACAACGTGATGACATATATTCCAATGTAGGAGGTGCTGTGAACAGGTGATCAGATTGGTAAATCGTCTGTATCTGGATTGAAATGTTTTTGTTGTTGCCAGCGCTTTTTACCTGATTTCTGCAAACCCGTTAGAGGAAGGAAACAGCGGTCTGGACATGTTGAATGCATGATATGTAAGTGTAACTCCTTCGTTTTTATGTGCAAAAAGAATTATTGCTCTAACTTATTTGGTTGCAATTGTACTGGGATTTAAAACTAGATATGCAAATGGGAGCGCGGGCGCTCCCGTCGGTATTATTAAAACAAACCAGAGCTAACATTAAGCTGCTCATAAAATATGTGGTTAGTTTTACTTATAACCAGAGTTATTCTAGTTTTGTATTTTCTAATTAGTTTTTTATTTTTATTTATTTTTATTATTTTTATTTAATGTTTTTAATTCAGTTTAGTTTCAGTTAGTTTCCAGAGTTGGTTTGCTCATTTCAGTTTAGTATTTATTGCTTGAAAAAGTTTAGTTTTTATTAGTTTCAGTGTTAGTTTTAGTCTAATTATTATTGTGTGGAAGGCATATGAGAGAAAATAAAATCATTATAGGTAAAATAAAGACACAGATCTAAGTCTAAGAATATTTACTCTATAGTTTTATTTTAGTTTTCCAAGTACACAAAATAGTTTCAGTTAGTTTTAATTCTTTTCAAAAATCTAGTTTTCATTTTTATTATAGTTAACTAAAACATTTTTCACATCTAGTTTTTAGTTTAGTTTTAAATAACTATAATAATCTTACTTATGGCTAACTTTCTTTTTAAAAAGTGGAATCAGAAACTTATGCACATGATGAGGCCACATTTCATGTATTATTCACATGTACTATGTCTCTGTAGTTTTATTGGACAATTTTGTCTCACATATATTTGGCCCTAATTTGACTGTGGAACGTCTTCCTTCCAAAATACAACCAGAAATAAAATTAGATAATATTAATTTATTCTCAGAACTTAACAGCATATAACAGATTTTGCTTACTTTTCTCCAAGACCTCTCCTTTATTTGTTCTTTTCTATAAAAGCAATGCTGAATCATATAGATTCACCTACCCACAAACCATTTGTGACTGTCAGTGGCATCAGAAGAATCCCTTTGGCAAAGATGAAATATTTTCAACTCATGCTGATGAATATTCACGTTACCCAGTAAGAATTTGTGTCAGATTATGACTTTGCATAGACTTTGTATATTTCACAACAACTTTGCTTTGCATTTGATTTGAAAACAATAAATGTAAAAATTAATCGAGACCCTCAAATGAGTGCAAAAAAATTGAAGGGAAGATTTGAGCATCTGAGAATAATGCCTTGCAAATATTTTGGAAATTTCTGGTAGCTCTGAGTACTTGGTTTCCATGGTTAGCACTATTGCCTCACAGCAAGAGGGTCCTGGGTTTGAATCTGGGGCTTTTGCATGTGGAGTCTGCATATTCTCCATGTGCCTGCGTGGGTTCTCTGTGGGTCCTCTGGCTTCCTCCCACAGTTCAAAGACATGCATGTCAAGTTAACTGATGATTCTAAATTGGCCATAGATGTGAATGGTTGTCTGTCTCTGTGTGTTAGCCTTGTGACACACTGGTGGACTATCCAGGGTGTACCCCGCCTCCCACCCTATGACAGTTAGCACAGGCTGCAGTCTATTTAAGAAGATGGATGGATTTTTACTATCTTATTTTGCTTTAGAACTAAAAGCCACAAAGAATTTGGAATATGACAGCTTCTTATTATTTTAAAAAGAAAAAATAAAGTCCTGCTCGGTGGAAAAAAATGCAGTAAATTTTAAATCAAAATACCTTATCTTTACTCCTCTAAGACTCTGCGTTGTTTTAGTGAAGTATCTGGCTCAGTTCCAGCAGACCAATTCAGGTTATTTTCTCTTATTGAATTTCATGCAGGAGCGATATCATAACCACAAAAAACTGACTGGTACCTAGAGGGCTCAGATGAACTCATTCATCCATGATACAGTGACTCACACATTTCTCCTCTGCCTGTGTCTCGCTTTAACTTCATCTCTTCATCTTTGTGGCTGTCTCTTTCTGTGTTACCTTTAGCTTTTTTTTTTTCTAAAGGCCTTTCCATTGTTTATATTTAGAAACAACATTTATTTACATAAACATATTTGTTTTTTTATTACAGTTTGTTAAGGTTCCCTTCCTCTTAGGACTTTCTTCTTTCAAGGCTCACTCCTCTTATTCCTAGTTAGTTCTTCATCACAACTATCTGCCTGGTACTGTAGACGTAAGGAAAAACACCTCCCCTCCACCCCATGCCTGTGTATCTCTCCAGAAACGATATCCAGACAAATTCCAGTTTGTGCTTGATGAAAAAAATTGCCCCATCTCACCACTTTAAAACACATTCGTTCTACATGTCAGAGGTAGTAGGTATGTGCTTATGCATAATTTTCATTATATTTAAATATATACACTCACCTGCTACTTTGTTAGATACACCTGTTTAACTGCTCATTAACAGAAATATCTAATCAACCCCTCACATGGCAACAACTCAATACATTTTGGCATGTAGACATGGTCAAGACAACCTGCTGTAGTTCAAACCGAGCATCAGAATGAGGGAGAAAGGGTATTTAAGTGACTTTGAATTGGACTTTGGAATGGTTGTTGGTGCCAGATGAGCTGGTCTGAGTTTTTCAAAAACTGCTAATCAACTGGGATTTTTCCACAATAACATCTCAGAGAATGACCAAAAAAAAAAGAGAAAATATCCAGTGAGTGGCAGTTCTTTGAGCAGAAAATACCCCATTGATACCAGAAGTCAGAGGAGAATGGCAAGACTGCTTCGAGCTGATAAAAAGGCAACAGTAACCCAACAATGCTCAACAAACGGATCTCTGAACGCACAAACCTTGAAGCATATTGGGCTACAGTAGCAGAAGACCACACTGGGTGCCTCTCCTGTCAGTGAAAAACAGGAAATTTAGGCTACATTTTGCACGTGCTCACCAAATTTACATAATAGAAGATTGGAAAAATGTTGCCTGGTCATGATTCCTGCTGCAACATTTGGATGCTAGGGTCAGAATTTGCCTTGGAACAACAGTTCAGGCTGGTGCTGGTGGTGTAATGGTGTGGAGGATATTTTCTTGGCACACACCACAGCCTGAGTATTGTTGCTGACCATATCCATCCCTTTATAACCACAGTGTACCCATTTTCTAATGGTTGCTTCTACCAGGAAAATGTGCCATGTCACAAAGCTCAGATCATCTCAAACTGGTTTCTTGATCATGACAATGAGTTCATTGTACTCAAATGGCTCCACAGTCACCAGATCTCAAGCCAACAGAGCACCTTTGGGATGTGGTGGAACGGGAGATTCACCTCATGGATGAGCAGCCGACAAATCTGCAGCAACTGTGTGACGCTATCATGTCAATATGGACCAAAATCTCTGAGGTATTTTTCCAGCACCTTGTTGAATCTATGCCCCAAAGAAATCAGGTGGTTCTGAAGGCAAAAGGAGGTCCAACCTGGTACTAGCAATGTGTGCCTAATAAAGTGTCCCTGAACATATATATAACATTATAGTTATTTGGAATGTTTGAGTTTAAAATCTGTTAGTTCTTTATTTTATTTTGTATATTGTGTATTCAGCTGAGGCTGAATGGAACTGATATCTAATTAAAGTCTGTTTTTTCTTTTTCTTTACCTTACTCAGGCAAACTGCAGGCATATTTCAGGATGAATTTCTACTTTTATCTTAGTTCAAGGATTTTTATGTGGCACAACTTTTTATTTGAATTCAATTTTGCTAGAACACTTTTCCATGTAAACTGTTACTTTAATCTGAGTGAATAATATTGCTGTTTTCTAGTTGTTTTTGCAAAAATGTGGCCAGACGATGTGAAAGTATGTGGTAATGTGCTGTGCAATGTGATTAAACCACTGTGTATGTTTTCTATGAGCTATGACCATGCATACTTGTGTATTTCCCACGTACTAAAAGTGATTAATCTCAATACAGTTAGAAAGTTTAAAGCCCAGCTTATCGTCAACCTTCTCTGTCACTCATCACATACAGGAGGGAGTTTATTTTCACATTGCTGTGCTCCGATTAGTTTAAATTGTGTGAGCTGAAGAGCAACTGTAGCATTATTGGGGAGTGTAATATATCTGGGTCTTTGACCTCAAACAGATAATAGCAAACACCCGAGGATCATGTGTCTCAAAATGTATTCTGCCATCATGAAACCATGGCTGACCAACACACATGTACTTGTTTATAGATACTGAAGGTCTGCCTTGACGTATGAGAGAATGTGCAGAGTGCAGGGGTTAGTTATTACATTGTGATTGTGCTGTCACAGAATTTCCATGCTGAAAGTTATGTTAACTATTATTTTTATTTCCCTTAGCTAATTTAAATAAAAAAAAAACCTGTACAGTACCATGATCTGTAATGCAAAAGAGAGAAATGGAGTTAAGGTGCATTGACATTTATATGTTTTAGGTACTATTTATGCATATGAACATTGGTGGGCCCATAACGTCAGAAAAGTATGATAATTGGAATTATGAATATATCTACTGTATTGGATGATAGTGACCTTTCTCTATTATTACTATGACTATTTTGTCTGTTTGGAGACTAAGATAAATTGCTAAAGTGAACTTTCTATTAAATAAAAGTTATAATTGTATGATGTGCTTGAACAATTTGCCACAAAGCAAGATCTATTTGTGCCTGTGTCAATAGAGAGCAGAGTGAGTACTGTTGACAGTTTGCTTATTTACAGTTACTTGTGAAATGTTTACTGTGTATTAATAACTAAGGTGATACATGTGACATTTATGAAGGGAAACCTATGTGCACTGCACGCACAGGAGAAGATCTTTGCCTAACTGAAATCTATCTCCTGCCCGCTCCTGACTCTTCAAGCGGAAGCGGTCATCTGCCTCTTTCATGCTAAATGATGACAGACAGAGCAGCTTGCTATAACCACGCCAAATATCACTCCCCAGGCCTTGGGTTTCACTCCGTTTAAGGTGTTCTTGTTTCTGCTGGGTAAGCACACAAATACTGCTGGCCATTCCTTGTGTATCATTTGGATGCTCACATGAATGTTGGTAATTCATACACAACCATAAGAAGACAAAAGACTATAATAAGTTCAGCACAACTGATAGAAATAGATTGATTCAAAATAGACTGGGTTTGAGTCAGTGCTGTTCAACCACTTGTGTCTTTGTTTGTTTTTTTTTACATAATGAGAGGTTCATAGCCCTAGTCTTTTATTTTGCAGAAGAACATGACTTGCTTTGTCACTGCTGTTTGCCATGGTCTTGGTAGACACCCTTACATTGTAGTTTCCTCAGCTATGCTTGGACCATAATGATTTAAAAAAACTTCTTCTTTCTTTCTGCATAATGGCAGGGCATCATCGAATATGCATAATAGTGGAGTTTTTGGTTGTTGTGTCATAAATAACAACTAAAGCAATTGCCATTTTAGCTCGCTCCAAATAAAGCACGCAAGTCAATATCAGAACAGATCAAAATCAAGTGAAAATTTCAGCATACACTCTTGTCCAATAACTGGCCTCCTGCAGGGAATTAATCATTTCTTTGGGCAGCTCTGCAGCTCTCCCCAGTTACTTTGCTTTTGCACTTCTGCCTAAAAGTAAGACCAAACATGGTTGCATGGAGTCAGAAATCTGGCCTGTCACAATGTTATTCTTCCAGTTCTATCAGTGTGATGTTACTCCAAAATAAGGTTGAAAACGGATGTTTTGCAATAATCATAATTACTGAGGGACTTAGGAGGCTAAGCCATACTGTTATCCTGAGATAAATTCTAATCAGGCAGTGTTTGATGTTGGCCACACATATCATTATTATGCATATGTGTGTGTATGAGTTCAGTCGTTAAAAATTCATCAGAGAGCGTCATTGTTTTTGGAGGACTACATATGGGATAATTAGAGCAATAGTTTATATCTACATAAACAACTGCCTTCTGGTGCAGAGGGACTCGGCTTTAATGTCAAACAGACAGGGACAGAGGCATTGTGGGTGTATGTGTGTCTTTCTGCATGCTTGTCAGTTAGTGCCAGATGACCGTATGTGTTGTATGTGAGCACGTGTGTGTGTTTGAAATGTGAAACAGGCAATGTCAGTGCAGGCATTTAAATGCGGGTATGTGTGTTTCGCACTGCGTGTGTGTTAGGTGTGTGTGGGTGGGGGGTGGGGGTGAGGGGATGCCATGTTAAATGTGAAACAGACAGTGGCAATGCCTCAGTGGCACAGAGGGAAAGGCGTGACCATCTAAACTGCCCCCTAGAGAACAAGAGAATCCATCCCCAGCCACCACTTACTGTGTGTGTGGGTGTATGTGTGAATGCAGCTGCCAGATATATGAAAGGTCAGGTGATGCGATAGCTTTAGTGTAACACCAGTTGGACTCTAAACTAAAGACCAAAAATGATTTGATTTGATTTCGACCTGACAGTCATGAGGTTATCTGTCTTTCTGTTTTTTTTTTTTTTAATAAATCATATATTGTCCTGGATGTAATGCAGTAATTACTATGATTTCCATATAATGAATTCTTCTTGTGGACAAAATACAGAGGAAAAATAAAAGTTTTATGATACATTATCTGTTACAAAGTGCTTTAAATTAAAGAAATAAAATATGTCCTTGACTTTTCCCCCTTTTCCCCTTTTACCTGTATTCTTATTTTCAAGTTTAGAAAAAAAGATCATTGGGCCGATTATACAGATGTGTTGTCGTTTGAAGGGATTCTGGTCTCTTTCAAGCTAATCCATCCTGTTAGACGGTTCAAAACTGCCTACTGAATCCTTTCTGTGATGAATACTGTTGAATGGTGGTACAAAATAGACTTCTTGGAAAGAAGGCAGCTGACTCCCCAAGATACTTCTTCAGATTTAGCCAATCTATTCCTAGTCTTCATTGACAAAGCAGAATTTAGCTGTATATACACTATGTATTGTAGGATATATAGTAGGATAGTATGAATGTGTGGGTTGTGGTCATGGATTTTGTGTAACCTGTTTTATACCATTGCCTAAGTCTAAAACAGGTACTAAATGGACCTTGTGGTAGTTTGTTTGAGAGATCAAGAATGAACTGAACCTAACAACCTTGAGTTAATGTGCATGACAACTTGGCAACTCAATTACTTTCAGTGAAAATATTTTTTCAGCTTATCAGTAGTTTCAGTTGTATACTTTAACTGTTACTATACTGTTGATGGCACTTACACTATATTGCTTCACTCACCCATCCAAATCATTGAATTCAGGTGTTCCAATCACTTCCATGGCCACAGGTGTATAAAATCAAGCACCTAGGCATGCAGACTGCTTCTACAAACATTTGTGAAAGAATGGGTCGCTCTCAAGAGCTCAGTGAATTCCAGTGTGGTACTGTGATAGGATGCCACCTGTGCAACAAGTCCAGTTGTAAAATTTCCACAGTGGTAGGCCACGTAAAATCACAGAGCGGGGCCAGTGGATGCTGAGGCACATGGTGCGTAGAGGTCAACAACTTTCTGCAGAGTCAATAGCTTCAGACCTCCAGAGAGAGAGATCAGGGGAGAACAGCATGCAGGAAATGGACTGGGACGGAATCAAACCCGGGCCTCTGCAGTAGCCTTTCGGCTTATGGGTTACCTGCTTAACCCAGTGAGCTGTATTGGTGCACTTAATAATGTCATTGTTGAATGTAAGCTGGTGTTTTGCAGTATCATCTAAAAGCATCCCTGCCCCCTGTGACACTGAATTGGATAAGCTTAAAAACAATGGATGGATGGATGATCTGTGTTGTATGTGGCTTCATATCACAGCCTGAGGGGCTATACAAATTTCTGGAACTCTGGCCATGAAAATGAAATTAAAAAAAATTTAAAATTAGCTTGATTTAAATAGGGGACAGCACAGTGGTGCAGTGGTTAGCACTGTTGCCTCACTGCAGGGAGGTCCTGGGTTCAAATACACTGGCTGGGACCTTCCTCTCTGGAGTTTGTATGTTCTCCCCATGCTTGAATGGGTTCTTCTTCCTCCCACAATCCAAAGACATAAATATGGCAGATCTATCCTTCAAGGTTACCTTCTTGTGCATTTTTGCTGCTCTGTGCTCCTCTGTGATTTCACCAGGGACGTAGAGTTACACTGTAATGTCTTGGGGTATTTCAGTGAAATCATTTGGAGAAAACCTAAATTGTGCTGTGTGCCAACGTGCATTGGCACACAGCACAATGAAACACAATCATGCTGTGCTCGTCAGTTTTGCATACATGTGACTTTGTCCCCAAAATGAAATCAAGTTGAAGGGCTGTTGTTTTGACACACTGGACGATGAGTCACAATGAAAGCAGTCCCATGATCTTGAGGAGGAGAGCAGCCAAAAATAAATCAGTAGGTTTTTTAATCTTTATGCATGGCATAGCAGAAGTTTACGATCATGTCACATCTTATATTTCCTTTTAATGTGTTTGTGTCTCCACTAGATGAAGGATTAGATCTTATTTTGGCTTGTTAACCTTGGGTATTACTCATTTGTTAAATACCAAACAAGAGAATAGACTCAGGGATAGAGTCCAGTCTGCAAATTCATTCCCTGGATTGCTTTTTTATTATGTTGTGTTTTAGTAGTATCACCATGCTTCCTTTCTGTCCTGTAAATTTAATCTG
Organism: Heterochromis multidens; assembly: GCA_015108495.1. Classification (NCBI taxonomy): domain Eukaryota; kingdom Metazoa; phylum Chordata; class Actinopteri; order Cichliformes; family Cichlidae; genus Heterochromis; species Heterochromis multidens. The sequence goes on from VUQS01013965.1 coordinate 26,077, forward strand.
TCTGTAACCAACTCTGCCCTCCAAACTTTTTTGTGTTGTTACAAAGTTACATATATGATGGGTATTCTTATATTGTGCATATGTGTGGACTTAAGTTTACGTGTGCATGTTTGCAAATGTTTAAGAGTTGAGAATGTTTATTTTTCCTGCTTATGTATATGTGGTTTTACTTTTTAGGTGTTGTTTGTGAGCCTGTTTGTCTTACAGTGCATCCAAAGGTCTGCTGGATTACCTTATGCAGTTTTTGTGAGATTTGGTAATGCAATTGTGCACCAGTGCTAGTATGTATGTAAGAGTGTGTGTAAGTGTGTGTGGCCTATGAATGCATTGACATTTACCTTTGCCATTACATCCACAAACACTTCCCAAGGCCTTTTCATCAATTTTACACTGCCCTGCATTAAATAGCATAAAACAACTGTACCTTTTTCTTCTTGGGAAAATCCCTCCACTGTCGTACTGTGCTTATAACAGTGAGTTTGCAAAAATGTGTACACAATGGGCAGGGACTGTGTGTCTTTGCATCATCAATCTTCAGTGCGTGCTTTGTTTATAGGCGGCAACTTGACCACTACAAATTAGATTAAAACTGGGAAAGTGAGCAAAAGACAAAGGAGGGGTCGAATCACTGCACTCCAGACAATAAATCAGAGCAAAAGTAGAGCTTTCATTTTGTCGTAAACTTCGACAGCAATGCGGTCTTGGGGTGAATGCATGTAGTTCATCCATTTTTATTATGTTGCCGTATTCTTTCTTTGTCTCTCACACCCCACACTTTATGCTCTCAGCAATATTTCATTTGCTACCCTGACTCCCTTGTTATTCTTGTTCTGTCCTTCTGACTTTCATGTATTCTCAAACAATAGTTCCCAGAATAAAGTACAATAATTCATTTTTTTGGGTAGTCATAAATAAATTTAAATATCCAATGCTATGTCATGGCATGTTTGAATTTTTATCTTTAATAGTGCAAAGGAATTAAATAATCTGGTACAATGCAAAGTGGTCTCTCTTTACATCGTCAATGTCTTCCTTTTACCACATATTTACTGTATGACATTAACCTCCTGTACACAGCTACTTCTTGCGCTGTGCATATGAATAGAGTTATTGTGGCTAGTGAATGTGGTTGCAGCCAAAAACCCAGATATTTCTCTCAGAAGTTGGAAGAGACTAAATCATTGTGCTGTATTTGCTGTGTGTATGTGTTGCACCACATTTTAAAGCCAGTGCAACAGATTTCATACCTTAATTCATATCAATAAAATGAGTTTAGCAATTAAACACTGTGAAGACTCCAAACGTAAAGTGTTGAGAAGATATCTTGCAGATCAGATCATTGCACTCTCCTTCTGTCTCATCCTACCAGTACAATGAGTGGAAGCTTACTCTCCAAAGAGCCTCAGGCAGACCTGCCTCACCCAGTCAGACCAGGGTGAGCCCACAGCCAGATGCACACAGAATGGAAGCAAGGGGATGGGTGATCTTTGCCTTGAGAATGTGAGGTGAGACAGAGCAAGCTATTCTAAGAAAAACAGGGGTGTAAATATGTACCTGTGTTTTTTTTTTTTTTGTTTGTTTGTTGGTTTTCAAAATTCCACAAGTTACACCACAAGGGGAAAACATTTATCTTACAGCTATATATGTTGGTGTTTTTTTTTTACTGTCTGCAGAGCATACATCTAATGATAATGCATGTTATAAAAACACACAATTCTCTTGTACTGAAGCTCAGGCAGTGGACTTCCTCAGCTGATGTTTATGCAAAATACATAAAATGTAAACACCAAAATTTACTGTGTCTCTACTCTTCCTGCCATTTTGCACACATATGCACATCCCCCTGACTGGTTATGGTGATAATTCAAACAAAGAGTTTTCATGCCAGAGGGAACACTAACCCTCACCAGCTGGTCACCCCAGCACCACTCAGGTCATGTGCCTATTTGCACGCACACTTGCTCACAGCCTCAGGCATACACATGCATGAGCATGCAGCAAGCAGGCAAACACATATATACAGGTGTGTCTGACTAACATTTTGACATATGGAAATGCAGTGGATACACATTCCAGACTCTATATATTAACATCACAATAATGCACTTTTTGAGCAGCAGTGGTGAAATGAGTATGGTACTGTGCCACTCTTCTTCTGGGAGGCTAAATGCCACTAGGGAATTATGAATGGCCAAATGGCTGCTGGTAACAACCACCACACTGTCAGCATTCAAACCTTCATTATTTGTAATAATCCAGCATTGTAAATATATTAGGTCTAAATGGGGACTTTTCTCTTGTTTAGTTTCTCCACCCTGGTGTTTTTATTCAACTGAATAAAACCAGCAGCAACACAGCTTTCAATGGAGCAGCATTATTTTCATTTTTTGAGTGCTGACACCATTTTCAAGAGTGACTTTAAATCATGTAGAACTGATAATAGAAAGAGAAGGATCTGGTTAAAAAAAAGAGCTATTAAAATGTTTTTTTTTTTTTTTGCAGTGTATTTGCTTTAGATAAGGGGTAAAACTTATATTACAAAAGCGTGTTCGGAAATATTTACAATACAAATAAAATGAAAGTTTTGCTTCAAAACATGAATGTGAAATTCAGTTTGGGCCATAGTAACTTGAAAAGCAAAGCCCTGTTTAGACCTGTTTTTACACAAGAACTCAGTGTCCGGAGAATAAGGTTGGGACATTTTCCAAAGTTGTCCTTTCTCACACAACAGGAGATAGACTGTGTGATTTTAAAGGAGGGAGCTGCCTAACTTGAGCAAAAAAGGAGACAGGACATCTGCTCACTAGCTGTGAATTCACCATAATATTACCTGCACTTTCCTCACGTCAGTGAAAAGGGGGACATTCCACACATTTAATATCAGATCAGACTGTGCCAAACATTTGCATTCTCACATGTTTAGGGTTGCAATGTATGCGTGAAAATGAAGTCTAATATTTGGTACAAACATTCATTGACAATATTCTACAGAGAGAAACTGAAGACTATATAGAGGGAATAGGGAAACAGTCGAAATATACAGTTCACAACTTGAGTTCAACAGCATTGTGTTTTTGCTGCTGACCACAAAGGCACAGCTCTTTTCTCTGCTTGTTTCTGTCTGCCTCTTGAACGCTGTGCTTCAGATTTAGAATTAGTTAAAATGCCAAATACAATATAAATACAGGAACCTGTCTCAGTTCCACATTACCCAGTGACACACATGGTACAAGTAAAATCGACCTCACATACTGTATGAAGTTTCACTTTGGTGAACTGCACCATAAATTTTACTGACCGCTTTTCTCTTCATCCTGAAACACTGTTTTGACTATGCAAAACAATGGGTGAAATTCAAGCACCACATAAGTCACATAAAACCAAAGAGCTGGTTTCTCTGCAATGCTGTTCTCTCTGTTTTGGTTCCAAGTGTGGCCAGAGTTCTGGGTCTGATTTCAATCTCCAGATACTTTTGCAGTGGCCAGGGCTTTCAGTGTCAGGGGGAAAAAAGCTAAATACTGTACAAAAAAACACTGCAAGACGTAATCAGATATGCCATATGACATTTTCTTCCTCCGAACTCAAAGCAGTAACTCTGACACACACAGACACAAAGACTGAAATGTGCTCACGTGCGTACATTTGGATGGAGACACAGTATGCTCAGCAGTCTCATACAAAGTGTACACAGACATGTGCACAATAACACACAACTGCTTTCACTGTCTGCCTGTCTACCAGAAAGTCATAGCCCTTTTCCGCAGACAATCCTTCACTGTTTCCTCCAGTCTCCTAATTGGCTTTACCCAGACCCAGCCTACAGACTTGAGTCAGAAACAATTAAAAACTCCATTTATATTCCTGCAGTGAGCACATGAGCTCCCACAGCGGGTGACTACACACATCAGCCCTCATCATCTGTGTGTGATTTTAAACTTCAGGCTGTTTTCTGTATTTATTTGAACATGGCCAAACTTGAAAGGCTTGTGGACTGAACAGAGAAAACGCTCTTTTTGATCACACAAGTAATCTGTGGCTCGTCCAGCATTGCCTTTTTAAATAAATATCTGATTCAGAAAATATTAGCTTTATAAGAGGCCTGTTTATTGTTTGAGTTTTCTGAGGCTTAAATAGTAAGAAAACACTTTGGCTTTTACTCACCATCAGTGATTCAAAAGCTTGGGATTTCAAAAGGCGGTCTGACAGATGTAATAACCATTTTACAAATAAACAATCTCTATCCTCCATCACACTGAATTGGCCAGCACTGGTGCTTTTCAGACAGGTAATTACCTTTTGCCCTAACAGCCAATTTTAGAACATACCACAAGTGTATAAATGACAAAATACTAAGAAAAGAAAATACGTGAACTAGCAAATCTCTGTCTCACCCATGTAACCAAACCCAGAATACCGTTGTAGATTTTTATCAGGGCCCATTTGGTTTTTATTTGTAATGCGGGCAGCGGATTCTGGTTTAACGACAGACGTGGATCAAAAATAGGATGTGGCATCATTTGATTTAGAGATTTAAGATTAAGCTGTCAGCATTACACCAGTGATAGTGATCAGAGTCTTTGCTGTACTTTCATGATCCGGTCTTGTCACTTTGTAAAATGCAACCTGATGCACGGGGTGGATCGAGGTGCATTTGCAGTCGGAAGACAAGGAAGTGATACCTGATCATACTGCATGTCAAAATATATTATTATCAACATCGATGCCTCGGAGGAGGATATTCACTTGACTCCATTACTTACACTGTATTACATTTTACTCCCTTTGTAGGATATCTAACTCCTGAATGGATTATTATCAAAGATGCTCACAGCTGCCATGGCTTCTTCAATAACTAGAAAAAACTAACTGCAAACAATATGTATATATTTTCAGTGCAGACAAGAGAAAGACAGAATATGAACGCTCAATAAGAGTAAGCCAAGGAACTTACATGGAGATACAGTAAGGTTGCTGTGTGTGGCTGTGCATGTGTGACTATAATATATGAGGTGTTTGTGGAGATGAGCCTTGCGTGCCAGGAGCCACAGCAGGTGCAGTACATCTCTGGAGTGCTGTGTCCTAGTATGCACTGGGTGGGTGGTTGGGTGGGAGGTATCTTTCCCCCCCACATCATCTCAGCTTTCTCCACCTCTCCTCCCTGTTGATATAAATAAAAACAGACAACTCACCACAAAGCAGCAGGGGTCCTCTGTGGAAAAGGAGGCAAGTTTTTGGGTGAGGGGCATGAGGGGATTATGAGGAAGCAGTTTGACTTACTCTGTGGTTATCCAAGGGCACTTGTGCAGTGCTAATGGGAGTCATTTTGAATATGCATTATTAAGGTTTATATGTTTTACATTACTTTGATTGCAAATAGTTTCATATTTGTTTCCTAGCTTAAATAATTAGAACTGGTTTGGGACTATTCATAGTTAAAAGAAAGATTGCCTGTTGGCAGGACAGACTGGTCATCAAAATCCAACATTTTGTAGCCCATCTTGTCATGGTTTCTGTGGTATCCATCAGTTTTTAGTTATTTCTAGTATTATTTTCTTCCCATGCTTTCTGTGTTCACATTTCACTGTCATCATTATTAGTGTTAGCCTTCTGTTTTCAGCATCTTCATGTTTCAGTGTTTTTGTCTTTGGGTTACTTCCTGTTTTACTTTGAAGGTTAGTTTTCTCATGTTTCTTGTTGTGGTTTTACTGCCTGCTTTTGTTTCTTTCTCTTCTTCGTGATTTTAGATTTAAGTAGTGTCACTTATATTTGATTGTTTCCACCTGTGTCTTGTTTCCACATATGTCTCATCACTCTGTCTTTTCCTTGGTCAGATTTCCTATTTGCCCTTCATTTGTCGATTTCTCAAATCTTATAAATGCTTGTTCTCTGTTTCTTGGTTTGTGGATTGGTAGTAATTTACCTGTCTGTACAAAAAAGCACAGACTCTGCCACTTACATCAAATAATCTTCTGATAAACATTTGTCATAAATGTGTCATTAAAGCAAAACTGGTATGGTCAGGACAGGAGGCCGTGGTGCCTTTCAGTGTATTAGTGACTGACTTTATAAAATCACTCAGAAAACCAAGAGCCTTTTGGTACAGATTAAGAATTACTAGGGGTCCTTGTGTAACATAGAAATTACTTTATTAGAATTACTAGATTTTACTCAAATTTCCTTATATTATCATTGGATAGGATGATTAATATTGATTGGAAAGTGTTGTAAGCTATAGACCTAGCATTAATATTAACTAGCTGCCATATAGATGGATAGATGTTTTCCTCACTGTATGCTGCCATATATGTCATCCAATAAGAGTAATATTCTTCCCTTTTGAAAATGACTTAATAAGAGAACATCTTATGTTATGTCTTAAGGTGCCTTTGTCTTCATCTATAATAGGATGAGGCATGAAAAACTGCAAATGGTAGTGAAATAGTTCACTTTCATGGTTAAGTGTAATAAGGAAAGCAGGGGGTCTTGTTCATTGACAAAGCAGGGCTCCTACTGTCCTTGTTTTGTTTATGGCAGCAATGAACTAAACCACAAATGTCCATAACCAGTCCAAGACAAAGCCCTTTTTTTTCTGCAGAAAGCTCAACTTTCCTTCACCTGCTTTACCTGCTCAGTGTGAGGTTTTGCTCTTGTGTTAAACTACAGGAAGACAATCTGGTATATGGCTATATGTTCATATGTTTCCAAGTGAGGAACCATAGACTGTATAAAAGATGGATGTAGCCACCACGAAGGCACACACTGGTCTTCGACTCTGCATACTGAAGTCCCAATTTTAGTCTTTTGGCCCCCACATTCATTTTTGGACCCAGAAGTTACCTTACATGGATAAAAGGATGGATTGCTACTTTTTCAGCTAATGCTAAATTGTACGGGTGCAACGCACAGACACATATCAGCTAATTAGTACTAAGTAAGGGACTGATAAAACACTAGAATTTCCCTCACCAAAACTTAACCACAAACTTCTGGGATGGTTTGTACCACAAGCAAGGTATAATATTAGTCAGATAATCCATTAAAATGCTCCAAAAGGAACCAACAACAATAACAACAGCCAACAACAATAGAGCTCTTATAAGTGGGGAAACTATCCATGGAGACCAAAGCTGTATTTTATACCTGTCTGTAAATATACAAAAAGTTTTAACATGGGAGTCTATGGAGACTGACTACCTTTTGGAGGCAACCTCAAGTGGCGACATGTAATCAGAGGAACTACAGTTTTTGCAACTTCTACGTATGGCCCACCAGTGGAGCTGTCTTTGTGTGCTGAATCCCAGCACACAAAGACAGAAAACTATTAAAGGCATCAGGAGAACTACACTGCCTAAGCTCATCAAATGGGCTGTTGACAAAGTACCCATCACATCACATAACACATCCATAACACAGTTTTTTTTTCTTTCTCTCTTCATGACAATGCAAGATAAGGTTGCTAGGAAACGTGCAAACATTTTTCTATGTGCTTTGAAGCTTTACTTGTTGAAGCTACTGTACATAGTAAGAAGGAATTATTTCTTATTAAACATTACTGACTTTATTTTTTCTATAAAGTAATGTACTTTTTGTGTGTTAAGAAGTGAAACCTTTGAAAAAAATGAAGACATCCCACTTTGCCTGTGGGAGTTCTGTTATGAACTGCTGGAGACTATCAAAATCCCCTTTCTCCAGTCCTCCATCTCACATATATCTCCACCATCTCTATTCCTCCTGTCTGTCCCTCTTCCACCCCCACACCTTATTTTCCCTTCTTTTCCTTCCCTACACCCTCCACAGTCTCCTTCAGTAATGGATTACATGTCTCCACTCAGGCTTTCCTGTCCTCAGTGAATCATCGGGCTGAAGCCAAGGGTGGACTTGAGGGTTAGGTGGGAACACCAGCAAACCAAGGGGAAACTCTAGATATTGGGTTACTGTGTTCTTAACTTCAGATATGATGTAGTGAGTGTGAGTATGGGTGCATAGTGGGGCCTTTCAATGTCCCACACATTCATTGCAGCGTGAGGTTGTTGGGGAAATATAGGATAAATCTGTAGTGAGAGAGAGGAACAGACAAGAGGGTGATGGTGGAATGATTCAAGAGGGAGACACCAGTGCTGCTACCTTATGTCTTACAGACTGTGATATATTTATAAAGCACATTTGTGCTCTGTACTGACTTTCAAGCCATTTTGCACAAAACAAGTCCTGTTATCCAGTTGCCAAGTCTTAGAATGTCATCATTATCTATTGGATTGTGTGTCTTTAAATGTTCATGTCTGATCAAATTGCTGTGTTTGGGTGCAATCACTCAAACACAGCAAGAAAAGTATAAAACAACAACAACAAAAACACACTGAATTTCTCAATGACAATTACTGTAAATCCTGAAAGTCTGAAGCAGTGAACAACAGAATCCATAATATGAAATAATTTCTGTTGTTACTGTTTGGATATCTAGAATGACTACAGTGCAAATAACAGATAATATCATAGCATCATCAACATCAGAAATGTCAGATCTTTGTCTGTGCACTGTTGTATCTGCAGCAGTTGTCTGGGACAGTAGGACTTTGTTGGATTTGTTCCTTTTTTGGCTTTGACTCCTGTACATGTCAGCCCCAAAGCTAGATGCAGCAGTAGATTTGTTGGGCGGCTGTAAAATACTATTACGGTGGAGTGAGGACAGCACTGAAAGCACAGCATAGCTGTAGTTCATCGACTAACATCTTAACTCCTCTTTTTTATCCCTGTAAATCAGGCTAGTCAGCGGCTTAAGTGCCTGATGCTGCCAAGGGACGCACCATTCAGACATTGTTGAGAATGTGGGGGGATGACTGAGCGAGTTGAGAAGACAGAGTTGTTCCATTACACAAAATACCCATACTGAACTTGCTATGAGGTAATGTGCAACATGAAGTCTTTAATTTTCCACTGGATCACTGCACTATTTTGCTTCAACACCATCTGCAACATGGCAGCATCCCAACTCTATAAATGATTTAATATAAATAAATCAGCTGTACATCTTGCTGTTTAGAGTGAAACTAAGGAAATCTCATCAGTTTATATTACAAAGTTAAATATATACTGTTATTGTTTAAGTTAATTTTGGTTTGTTTACCCTGATATTTTTTGATAAGGGATGAGTGTTTTTTTCAGTTTATTATTAGTGTTTACTGAAGTTAGATGGCATTTAGAAATACACAGAATTAGCATATTTTATGGGTATTACCATATAACTACAGTCCTGTGAAAAACTAAGCACACCAGAAGCTTGTAGAACCACCTTTAGTAGCACTAATACGTTTCTGTATGACTTTATCAGTCTCTCACATCATCGTGGTGGAATTTTGGCACACTCTTGTTAACAAGAGTTCATTGAGGTTTGAGGGGAATTCAGTCGTGCACAGCTCTCTTGAGGCTCTGCCACAGCATTTCATTTGGGTTAAGATGTGGACTTTGACAGGATCATTGCAATACCTTGATTCTTTTATTTTTCAGCCATTCTGTTGTAGATCTGCTGGTGTGCTTGGGATCATTGTCCTGTTGCATGGCCCAATTCCAACCACGTTTAAGCTGTCAGACAGATGGCCTCACATTTGACTTTAGAATACTTTGATATACAAAGGAGTTCATGATTAACTCTGTGACTGCAAGGTGCCCAGATCCTATGGCTGCAAAACAAGCCCAAATCACCACTCCTCCACCACCGTACTTGACAGCTGATATGAGGTGTTTGTGCTGATATTCTGTGTTTGGCTTTTGCCAAATAAGGCTCTGTGCATTTTGGCCAAACATCTCCACTTTGGTCTTATGTATCCTAAGGACATTGTTGCCAAAGTTTTGTGATTTGTTCAGATGCAACTTTGCAAACCTAAGCCATGCTGCCATGTTCTTTTTAAAGAGAGTAGGCTTTCTCCTGGCAACCTTTCCAAACAAGCAATACATGTTCAGTCTTTTTCTAATGGTACTGTCATGAACTTCAACGTTTAACATTCTAACTGAGGCCTGTAGAGTCTGAGATGCAGCTCTTTTGTTTTATGCAGTTTCTCTGAGCATTGCATGGTCTGAGCTTGGGGTGAATTTGCTGATATGTCCACTCTAGGGTAGATTCGGGTATTGTGTTAACACACACATACAGTGGGGCAAAAAAGTATTTAGTCAGCCAAGAATTGTGCAAGTTCTCCCACTTAAAAAGATGGGAGAGACCTGTAATTTTCATCATAGGTATACCTCAACTATGAGAGACAAAATGAGAAAAAAAAAATCCAGAAAATCACATTGTCTGATTTTTAAAGAATTTATTTGCAAATTATGGTGAAAATAAGTATTTGGTCACCTACAAACAAGCAAGATTTCTGGCTCTCACAGACCTGTAACTTCTTCTGTAAGAGGCTCCTCTGTCCTCCACTCGTCACCTGTATTAATGGCACCTGTTTGAACTCGTTATCAGTATAAAAGACACCTGTCCACAACCTCAAACAGTCACACTCCAAACTCCAC
>VUQS01013968.1:3655-13892 GCA_015108495.1 Heterochromis multidens
CTTTGGTCTGTACCAAAAGGTTTATGCTTTCAAAAGTAATGACATGTTTTGGTTTATTTTTAATATATCAACTCTTAATTCTTAGTGCTTGGAAGGAATGTTTTCTATTGGCAATTCATGCTGTCAGGTTTGCACGCTGTGTAAAGTCTGTGCATACAGGTATCCTGTCTATCCACCCTTTTTTATTTATTAATTTATTTTTTTCTTCTCCAAACACTCAGTAAGGAATGGCTCCCCATGCATTGAGATCATCTTTAATGAGACATGACCTGTGTCTAAGGGAAGCACAATGAAAGGTTTCTTTAATTAGCATGCTATGTGTCCTTGTCACATACACAGTAATAGATTACATACATTAATGCACCACATGTAACCACGGTTACCTTACTGGCTACTGTTGGTGCTCATTACTTGCCTCCTTTGAGTCCCCCACTCCACCTCTGCTAAATTAGAGATGACAAATGGGTTAGAAATGTTCCTGCATTGTGCAAACATACCTCTTCCCTCAGGTGCATGGCTTCTTAACTAACATACAGCAACATGTACCCTTTCATTTAAGCATCATCTGAATAATGTCTGAATGTGCTCTTGTGTCTTGTTGCGGGGATGTAATTACCAATACCAGTATTGAATATATATTTGAATATATATTTTTTTCCAATATGTGTGAGGGGAAAAAAAGCATATTAAAGAAATATTACATCCCAAAAAGCAGATATAACAAGGCATCAGTAGGTCCTCTTTAAGATGTGGATATGAAGTAATAATCTGCAAAAGATACAGCAGCAAAACTTAGGCAAGGAAATGTATATAACTAAACATGTACTTCATTATTTATTTATTTATTAATCTAACTGTTCTGATGCGATTTAACAGTAAATATAATTGAAGAGGTACAAAAGCCCAAAGGATGCACCTTCATTATCTTGCTGTTCAAACAACCCCAGTATTGTTGAGCATGCATCCTACTTGGTGTGCTGTAGGAGCGGCAGATGTTCTCAGCACAGATGTTCATAAACAGAGCAGCAGAGGGCAGCACACTCTGTTAGCTAGACAAAAACTGTGTTTCTCACAGTCTGAAACTCATAAACAGTAAACGACTCTACAGCAGGATCAAGACATGTGAGCTACATAGAAGATATTTATCTTTAATCTGTTGTCACACAAAAACTTATACACACACACACAGTCGTTTCCTCGCAGCACACACAGATATGAAGGTGGGCGATGATGAATGGCTCCTATCAGTTGAGTGGAGAGGCAGGAGAGAGTTAAATGCACTGTCCTTGTTCTGCGGTCTATGTATGCGCATACATTGTTATATTTTTATCATGGCCAGCTAAAAAATCTGGGTTAGTCTATGGCTTCTTTTCTGTGTGTCCTCTCTGCTGATTCCCATCTCTCCTTAAAGGTGAATGCACAGTGAACACCAGTTACACACAACAATACAGGCAAACAGACAAACCTGTGCATGTTTTACATTGTGTGGTTCACCTTCAGCTTCAAAATTTGCAAATATCAAACCACCTAGAATAATCTAACTTAACCAAGATTATTTAAAAAAAAATCTTCACAGGGTAGTCCTTCAAGTAAGGGACATTCTTGTATACACAAAATATATATGTAAGAACTGAAAGAACATGAGAAAAGACAGGAAAAGTGTGTGTTAAGCTGATCTGGTCACCTTTCCCTCTGTTTGCCAGACTTTGGCTGAAATGTATTTGGGCAGCTGTTGCCTGGCATGAAATGGTGATTGGGCTGGCATCAAGTATGGTGTTTTCTTTCTCCAGCCAACACAAACATCTGCTTTGCCTCCCATCACCATTTCACCCAATATCAAACAACAAAGCTTGCCTGCTCTGCTGCCCCCACGGCCATCCTAAGGATTAATGACCCACCAAGCACATTAGCAGTGCCCTATTGCCCCTGCCTGGCTGGGACAGGCAAACAAGGAGAGGGAAGGATTAGTGGTCAGGATGATAAAGTACTTTACAGGTCAGGAATCAAGACGAATATAATTTCAGGTGATTGTCAAATGTTTAGTATTTTCTCTTCATACAGCTGGCCTTCATCAATAATTTTACAGCCAAAGTAAAATTATTGCAATATCTGAAAAAAATACACAGTTTGACACTTAGCAGCAGAGAAAGTCAGCTGAGGACAGAGGTCGTTAAAATACAGAATGCATGTCTATTAAAGCACAGCACTCAGACTGAAACGACTTGTTCTTAAGTAAAAACAAAAAATAAGGATCTTCTTCCGTCTCCTTTATGAGCTAACCTACACTGCTCCTCTGAGTGCTTACTCTTTTTTCCAAATGCTGTTGACCGAGTGTGGAGAGGTGGACTGGATTATCTCAGTGACTGTAGCCTAAACATGCAGCTCCAATGCAGCTGAGACACAGTCGTCATTTCCCTCAGCAAAAGAAAGCACAGTCAGGTCACCTTCTATAGAGCTGTCTACAGTTTTAAAGCTTTGACCAGATTGACCAGACATGGAAGATAACCAGCTCTGCATACTTGGGTCACTGTCTCCAGTCCACTTTATGGCCTCCCTATTCAATTTCACACAATACATTCCACGGGCAATATACAGTTTAAGCTTTTCATTGCGCAGCCGAGTCAAGGTCCTGATCAGTCGCTATAAACGTTCATCCCAGAAAAGAGTTTTGTGTGTCACATGCAGGCTGCAGCTGTTCCTCCTTTTATGGATGCTTAGGAGAATATTCACCCACAGTGTCTTGTATTTGTAAAATGTGATGTTTACGTGGTTCGGCTTTGCTCTGTTGAGCTGTCAAAACTTGCAGGCTTTCAACCCAGAGAGATCTGCAGAGAATAAGTGCAATAGTTTAGAGAGTGTCGTGCTAAGTGGGACTGTTTAGGGTTGGCTGGGTAGAACATGCACTCAGCACACCACCATATAGACTGCTGTTTTCTAAATGGACCCTATTAACTGAATGGAAATGGGCTGCACTCAGGCCTGCGTTGTTAGTTCAGAGAGGACAGGCTACACGGCTCACGCAGCCTGGTGTCGTCTCAACACGGCTGACCTGCCACACTGGCATGTTTCATCACCAGAGGACCGATATGGCGCCGCTCGCAGTCACCAAAGGGCAATTTGTTGCATCTGGACTATAACTGTCAGGAAGAGATATACCCTCACTTAAATAGCCGCCCATAATCTGCCCCTCTCCCTGTATTATCCTAATTGAACCCATGGGCGGCCAACACCATCAATAGCTGAGCTCATCTGCAAATTAATAAAACATGGGCCTTCACCAACTCTATGTCTGTGATAGAGCTTGGAGCTACTTAGACACACTAAAGGAGAGAGTGTTTGTGATTTTTATTTGGAGAAGAAATGGAAGTACAATAAAATGTTCTCATTTTGTTTTTCAGCAGTCATGAGCATGAGTTCTTATGGCTCCCATGATCAAACATGCATTTCCTAATGACTTCCTTTTTCTTCTTCTCATTCCAATAATGGAAATGCCTATGAAAACCATTATACACCACTTACCTAAAGATCCTTTTGGTATTTACCCTGTCATACAGTGATGCTAGATCACGGGGTGCAGGTTCCAGCTGATTCAACAGGTGATACGATATTCTGTTTATTCCTCACTGCTGACTATTGTGAGGCCTCATATGCCTTGGTCAGGAGTGAGACATGCTGGCACCATCAACAAGTGCCACATCAGCACAAGTACAGGGGGGCTTTTGACTAGTGTTTATTTTGACTGTCTGGACTGACGCCCAGTGTGATGTGGGAGACGATGAGAGAGGTGGTCATCATAATAAGACCTGGTTCTTAATAACAACAAATCCTTGAGGACACTAAGAAAACAGCCAGAGGTTATTAAAGACATCTATCACAACTGTTGGTCCATTAATCACTCAGTCACCATCTCTCCCTCCACCTCCTTTCACCACTGATGATCACTCTTCTCTTGAATGTGCAACCAAGGCCATGGTGACCAAACTTTCCCCTTCTTGCTCCTTTTTTCACTCCCATGCAGCTTTCTTCCACGTAGCACAAGTCCCTTTGTTTTCACATATACAAAGCCCACAGCAAAGACTTTCAAAGACTGTGACCTCCCACTGTTCCCCCAAAAGGAAGGCCAGGTCCAAAGTGGCATCACTCTCTGAGGGAAAACAGTACTCCTCCAATATCAACACAGCGTACCTGGCCTTGAGTGCACCTCAAAGCTTTTGGTCTATTCATGGGCTTATTTTACAGAACAGTTAGTGTGCACTAAAAAAAATGTGTCTTGGACATAAAGAAAGGAATGCTGTAAAAGCTGCAAGGCCATGACAACTTGATGAGCCATCAAGACCGACGCTGAGCAACCACAAACGTGGAGAGAAAAGGCTGACATCACAGAGCTTGGGTATATGGAGTCATGGATATATGGACAAAACAGAAAAACAAACTAACTCCCCAAAGAAAACAGAGTGAGTAATCCTTGGACAGAGTATTGTTTGGGCACGCACATGATTGTTGAAACACCTCAATGTCAGTGTGAATGATGGTCTATAATTGTCTATGCTGGACTGGTTACAAGGTAAGGGGGTGTAAAAACACGAGTAACCATTAAACAAGAAAGGGGTTCCCATGAACAATATACACATATATGAGTATTTTTTAAAAGTTTTTCACAACATACATATCAATGAAGAAAAATATTTAAAAGTCTAAGAATCATTCTTAACTCTTTGAGTGATTTGAATTACACTAAAAAGGGCTGAGTAGAGTTAAGATATAGTTAAGTGCATTTTCACTCATTCTGTCTGATTTAACTTGCACTGCTCTTGACTATATCACTAAATAATCTACTGCCTTCTTTGGCTGTGAAGAAATCGTTCCAATGTGGAAAAAAAAAACTTGAAAATGTCTTCTCTTGGTTTGATCTAGAGACTTTATAATTGGAACAAAAAGCTTGCATTAAAAACTTGAGGCGAGATATTTAAACAAAGCAGATATTTAGAGAGATGGTGGTTGAAAAGGCTACTCACTTCAGGATGGGTAATGTAGTTTTTGGAGCTGCTGCATCTGTAACCAGGACCTGCAGCAGGCAATGGATGGATGGATGCGTGGGTGGATGGATGGAGTTATACAACGCACTGAAAGTGCCAAAAACTGCTGTTACTCCTAAGGCCCACAGTACATCAAAGGCAAGTTACTCCCAGGCAGCAATTGAAATATGGTCAAGTTGTAACTCATTTTATAATGCTTTGTTGCACCCATAAAGTTTAGGAATGCTTAGCAAGCTTGCTAACCAAGCTTTCTAATATGGTAACTTCTGGCTGTGGGAAACCAATGTGGAGGTGGCTTTAAAATGTGGAATATAAAACTAATGGGTGGCATGACATTGGCTACGTCCATCTTTTATAGACAGCCTGTGCTAGCCCCATACAAAGTAACTTCAGGTATTTTAGTTTGAAATGCACTCTTTCACTAGCTGACTTTCAGTTTTCTGAGTGAGTCGCCCTACAGTGACTTTGCTGGGACTCCAGGACTGAAAAGTGCAGTCAGAACCTACAGTTCCTCTAATGGCCACTTGACTTTGACTTGCTTTTTTAGCAGCATAAAAAAAGTAAATACAGTACATGGTTTTAGCTTCCATGGGTAGTTTTCCCCATCATAACCGCTGAATGGTTGGAGAATATTTTGGTTTGTGGAGTAAAGGGTATGCCCCTTTGACTGACAGGTGTTCTAACATACTTGCTGTAGTTAATTGCTGTCTGCTAGGTCTAACCTCCACTGAGTGTTTGTGCTCTTCCTGCCTTTTGGAGCATTTTTAATTGAATGATCTTATAAATAATATGGCTTGCTGTGTGTCATCTCACCAAAAGAAAGCAGTGAGTAATCCCTGAACAGAGTATGGTTTGGGCATGCACATGATTGTTGAAACACCTAAATGTCACAGTGAATGATGGTCCATAATTTTCTACAACCTTTTCAAGTTTGTGCTTCAGTTATGGTGAGTGAAATTCTAGTATTTCATTAGTCTGTAAACACTCATTAGCAGATCTGAGTGTAATTGCCTTGCACCCATACAGGTTATGAGTGCAGCTCACTAACATTAGCTGATATCTTGGTGCTCCACCATCTTGTTCAAGGTAACTTCTGGCTTAAAAAAAACAACAAAATGCTAAAGCTGAGGCTTTATAAAGGAAATCCAAAACCAGTGGGTCATAGACTGTTATACAGTCTCTGGTTAATCCCCACAGACTCCTGTTAAAATACCCAGCTTACCTGTTTACATTGTATTAAGGTTTAAAGTTATGCACTTTTAGGGACATGGACACTTGAGTGACAAGTGGCCCTGACTAGGCCCAGCTGTGTACTAAGCATTGCCTCAGCTTGTTCAATTTATTGAACTGTACCTCAGCCATTCACAGTATTATTATATTCTATCTTCCATATTCCATACAGACTATGTTAATAATATGTTTAAAGCCATTAATTTTATATCTTTTTGTTAAACGGTAGGTGATAAAGCATATTGACACATTCACTTTGTTATAGATCAAGTTAAATAATAGTACTAGTAGGTGTATTCTGTACTAGTAGGTGTATTCTGTTACTTTTAAACAAAGCCAGATTATCCATTTGACCCTGTTTTGAATCTTTATCCTGAGTAAAGTTGTTAGCTTCATATTTCCCAGGCAAATGTGACAATATTGATTTTTTAAAATTTAAAATGCGGCCAAAAAAGTACATTTCCCAAAATGTTAGGCTTTGTGTGTGAACAACACCCCTTCTCTCTGACAACCCCACTTTTCCTGAAATGATAATAGGTGTTCAGACTGTCTAAGACTGTTTGAAATAGTTTGCACAACTACATTAAAATCCTCCCTACAGCTTTGTGCATTAATAATTTAGCGCTCCAGAAGGGGTCATTCTTCACAAAGATGACTATTACTTTTGATTCCCGAGTAGTAAATTTTACTGCTGATACTTAAGTGCAACTTCTTTTGTAAGGTTGCACGTGTATTGTCGCAGTAAATTTAATTCCTAGGACTCAAATAGGATCTGCAAAGAATTCCAGAAAGAAACATAATACATTTATTTCTTCAAGTGTGGTCTTTAAAATGGTGTAGTATCATGTATTGAGCTGTCCAGTTTCTATTTTAATGATTTACCCCTTCCAAACATCAGCGGAAACATAATATTTTACATCCCTTTGAATGTCTTGTGTAGTGCAACCGACTGTAATGTCGACTTTCATTACTGGAATTGGAGTTTTTCAGAGAGTACAAGCTGGAGTTTGTCCAGAAAGCCCTGTTGAAATTTGCTGTGTTGATTAACATTTTTAAAAAAGAAGTCACTCACTGTCGCTGTCACTGCCCATAAAAAGTGGAGCCCAAAGGACATTAAGTGGAGGATTTATGGCCCCTATATATTTGAGTGGAGGGCTGCTAAACCTTATGAAGTCTCTCTTGGCGCGGTAAGGTTTTGCTTTCTCTGTCTCGCTCTGTTGGTTTTTTCCCTGTTGCTTCAGAGTGCCTACAATTTCCCTTTCTTTATTTTCATTGGCATTTAAAGAGCACAGTGCTCTGTTGAATGTACTCATTCAATAGTGAGCTTTTCAACACAGACATAGACACACGGATACATTAGAACACAGACCCATGTACACACACAAAGAAAGAAGCCATGTACATGCAGAGAGTAGACCCTGACTCTCTTGCTCAATGCCACATGACATTGGATCCCAGAGAGTATCAAACATGCACCAGGTCTGAAAGCATTTCTACCTGTCTGTGTTCGTTATTGTTGGGGGGCATTAATTGATTGGCTTGCTTTCTGTTCCCGTTTGTGAAGTGGATTTAGTCCTGGCTTTATGAAGGTTGCTGAAATCTATTCAGACCATTCTCTTTGCCTGGTGGAGCACAGCACAGCGGTGGAGCAGCCGCTGTCTCCAACTTTATTGGTGGAAATTGCCCTTGCACATTTTAATCTGCCATCTCCCGGGGTCTCATAACACTTTATGGCTTTATATGTCTCATCAGGTTTTATATTCTACGATCATACAAAAGATGACTTTCCGCTTTTTATGTCTTTGATCCCCTTTTTGGCTTTTCAGTCACATCAATTTTTTTTCTTCAATATTTCCAACTAAATGAGTAGATGATGTTATGAGGCTTTAAGAAGAGTTGAAGTATTGTTTTTACACTTCAGTACAATAGTTAAAAAAAGATGTACATGTAATATTGCACTAAAATAGAAAGAAATATGTCTTTTATGAATGTTGTATGTGTGTCAGTATGGCTAAACTGATGAATAGAAGCAGTCACATGGGAGAGATCAGACTGTGTTTGTACAGCTACAGTTTATGATCTGTTTTTTTTATATACACACTTCAAACTATGTTCCAGTAATTAAACATTTAGCTGTTTTTCTCTCCCATAAAACAGCCCACATGCACCTCGAGGCTATCAGGATCTTCCATAATTCTTAGAGAGAATAATTGGAGAGAAAATTGTCAGGATCAAATCATCAAAAATAGTGACATTACTCATTTGACTCATATAAGCTGAAGCTTTCTGTGCGTGCTTTTTTTTTTTTTTTTTTTTCTTTCCTCAACACACACATGCACACACGGTAACAGCTCATGCAGATGGTTCTGTATTCACATCTGGCAACAGCTGGAGTTGTGGGCACATCTGTTCCATCCTAGGTGGAGACAGAGTGGGATTCTGCTGCTTTTATACTGACCCTCTTTTACATATATTCACTTTTCAATCCACTGCAGCAACACAACAGCCAAAATCCTACACCAGCGGGGCTCTCGTACTTTCTCCCTATTCAGACAGAGCAGTCTATTACGCTCACCCAAGGGGAACAAATGTCTGCTCAAATCACATACTTTACACTCTCACAAGCATTGTTTCCTCTTCTTTGTTTTCTTGCTTGTGTGACTTCACTGATTTTTCTTCCTTTGTTCTTTTATTTCTGCTTTATTTTTCTCATTTCTGTCCTCCTCTTTTTTTCTCTCTCTTTTCATTTTCCTCCCCCACTTTAATAATATGTCCACATATTATCAAAGTGGCTGGTGACTCGTAATTAACTGCTCGGAACACATACAGCTAGCTGTGTGTGGGAGACACAAGATAATTTCTAAAGCAGCGAGGGTTTGTGGTCATTTTGTCACCCTGTTTGATGACATCTTGCCATCAGAAGCTAACTCTGCATCTCCAAAAAACACATATATCTCAGTTATTATGGTAAGGTCTGTGCAGTTTTTAAAATAGACTGAAAAGATGCAAATAATTAGATCTGAAAAAAAAAAAGAACACGGAAACTCAAATACAGTTCAAGACATATGACCTGTCTCTTACTCGTTTAATTTCACTCCCCAGTTCTTCTTTCTGGAGAGATCCATGAGACCCATTTCCTTTCTCTTCCATCACCTCCCACTACTCTACATCTTACTTTTTACTTGCCACATTCTACAATCAATCTGGTGTTCATTTTTTCTAATGAGCTCACTAGGTTGTCTTAAGCAATGGTGATTGATAATAATGGCTTAGAAATGTCTCATTGATTCACTCCTGTATCAGGCTAGTAAAGTAAGGCTCTCTCTTCATTAAAATCATAGGTCATCAACTGAACAGTCTTTCCTACTGTATGTTTTGCCTGTATCGGTTTGGCAAGTCCTTTGTTTTTGACTGCCCCTCCCCCACTCTAAATTCATGATAAGTGAAGCTGGTTTGTAGTTAATGCATCTGCATAGCCTCATAATATTCCTTTCTGTAAGGCTTCCCGAACAAAAGTGTGTGGATGCTTCATCTTGTATTATTGCTTTTTTTAGAATATACCATCCACTGTGTTTTACAATATTTTGCACTTTTGAACAGACCGGTGAGTGTTAGCGAATGTGCACAGTAGATATCATCTCATTGCAGCCAATCAAAACAAAGGAAACGTGTTACAGTTGGTCAGCTTGCTGGAAGTCTTTAATTTTTATGGCTGGGCTTCTTAACAGCCATGACTGATGGAGCCATTTGACTTTAAAGCTGTAGGAGCTCCTGTTTGTTATGCAGGCAAGATTGTGAGGCCACTGGCAATATGTCTGAAAACATATTACTGCTTTATGCATATACCCTTTGTGTGTTTGCACTTGCATGTGTGAGAGGTTGTACATGAGAGAGGGAGAGTAAGGGAGAGAGATGGAAAAAGAATGAGTGTGTGTGTGTGTGTGTGGGGGGGGGGGGGGCTTTTAAGGTAA
>VUQS01013975.1:2752-29741 GCA_015108495.1 Heterochromis multidens
GTGTTAAAGTGCAGGGTTTACAGACATGATCATTTTCATCTTACAAAAACTTTTTCAGACTGCATAATTTAATCAGATTTGTAATCTTTCTGAAAGAACATGAACTAATAATCCTTAATTTCCCAAAGCAGATTAAATACACTGTTGAAATAAGGAATTTCATAATTTTCCCACAACTGGACTCTATTAAAGCTAATTAATCACTGAACAGGGACATTTATTTGATTGATTATTGAGGGCAATATCTGGCTCTTTAGCAGCTAAATTCTTAAGTGTTCAAAAGCTGGTGCTGACTTTGTCTGATGTTTAGAGCTGCGTACATTGGTCAGCCACAAAATCAAAACCACTTATCCCAATATTCTGTATGTCCCTGTTATACAGCCAACACAGGTCTGATCCATAAAGGCTTTGATTAAAAAAAAAGAAGCTCTGTGGCTATTCTGTGGTTGTCTGAGTGTTGGTATTCTGATCCTGTGGGTTGTGGGATGGGGCCTCCATGGATAAGACTGGTTCAGGCACATGTTATGGATGCGATGTGTGGAGTTTGGAAGGTTGGTCAATGTCTTGTGCACTTTTTTGTATCTCTAAAGCTGTTCCTGAGCAGTTTGTGCCGTATGGTGGGGGCAGTCTACTGAAACAGGAGACCTCTGCCATCAGGAAATGCTGTTGCTATGGGGAGTGTGCGAGGTCTGCAACACTGTGTAGGTGGGAGGTAAATGTTAAAGTAAAATTCGAGACCCAGTGATTACCAAAAGAACTATCCATTGTAACGTGATTATCAATGGCATTCACTTCACCTGGTCTGGCTGATCAGTGTATAGCCAATTAATCAGAACCTTACTGCTGAAATAGCTGCAAGCTGAATCTGATAATAAACACTGATAGCTAAAGGTGAGACTCTAACAAGGTTAAGATGTAAAGCTGCACCCCTGTTGAGTTGAGTTTATATTTGAGTTCAACAGTATGAGTGACCTTTCTCATAAAATAAACCATGCTCTTGTGTATGTATGTGTGTGAATGTGTGTACCTTTTTGACTTAGAGCCTCCATCAGTATATGAATGATCTCTTCTGTAAGGAAGCTGTTGGTGTTAGTAGCATAATGGAGAGCAGAGCAGCCACTGTGGTCTTGTACCATCAGATCACTGATAAAATTAAAAGGCAGATGAAACAAGTTCAAGTAGATTTTTTTCTACCCCAGTAAACTTTAGATATTGAAAACTTGGTAACACTTTATAATACGGCCTGCGACTAAGGGCGTAATTACCCTGTAATTAAATGTAATTTCAAGGTATTTTACTTGAAATTACAGGTATTTTACAAGAAAGGAGACACACATTATACTGTAAGTAATTTTAAGTATAGCATAAGTAATTCTAAGTACTGAGAAATTTCATGGTAATTTTCTGGAAAAACAAAGAATATTTCCCCATCTTACATAGTAAGTATGCTGTACTTTTTTTTGGTGCGGGCCGTATTATGGAGTGACTTAACTTTGCCTAACTTCCAGGTATTTTACAGGAAAGGAATTTTTAGTACAGCAAAAGTTAAAAAGGACAATTGAATAACAGAAAATCCATCATGCACATCAACATAATGAATATTAAATAACGATGTAAAAAAATAAAGATGTAAAAAGGCAAGGTTAAGTCACTCCATAATACAGAGTAGTACTATAATTCTTAATACTTAAAATTACTTATGCTGTACATAAAATTACTTACACTGTACTTGAAATTATTTACACTGTACTTAAAATTACTTACAGTATAATTTGTGTTTCCTTTCCTGTAAAATACCTGGAATTTAGGCAAGGTTACATCACTCCATAATGCGGCCTGCGCCCCGGAAAGTACAGCGTACTTACAGTGTAAGATGGGGAAATATTCTTTGTTTTTATGAAAAGTACCATGAAATTGTGCAGTACTTAAAAATACTTACACAGTACTTACAGGGCAATTATGCCCTTAGTGGCGAGCTGTATTATACAGTGTTATTGAAAACTCTATGAAATCAACATATTACTACATGAAAAAGGCTACCTAAAGCTTTTTGTTGGCACTGTTCCTTTGACCCATTTGTAAGTTACCTATATATAAAATCATGCACGAATATGTGCTGTCTTACGCAGAAACTCCTAGCAGTTCCTTGATCACCTCCACAGGTTTGTGATTCCATGGCAAATGTGCTCCTAAGTCTTCAAACAGGTCAATGTCCCTGACAGCAAGCATCACAGCTGTCACACCGTCGCTGTTTGGAACATTCACATCCACCCTGTGAGTCTGAATCTGATACATGCAAACACACATAAACAACATACATGAATAATATTTAAAGCAAAAAGTCATACAGTTACATTTGACAGGAAAAAAATCCACATGATCTGACAAGTATCGGGGTATAGTGTCAGCCATGTCCATCATTAGATGTTACTAGCCTCACTGTTGTGTGTGAGTTAGTTATTGTAAAGCAACTGGATGGTACTAGTCAGCCAATAGACACTTGTGTTCATAGCTATGGGTGAATTAATTCCATTCTTTATATGGCACAGCACACTAATGAAGTTTTTATTTGACTTCAGTCAGTAAGATCTGTTTTCCCCTTGTCTTCATTCCATTTTTCCATGTTGTCAAATTCACCTCATTCAAAATTGTATCACTATTCCCGTCACTTACCTACCTGCCTGTTTTCTCAGAGCCAATCAGCCCCAGTCCCTGATCTCTCGTGCAACCCTCTTTCTCCCCATCTCCACCTCATCCAGGTTGTCCATGGCATCTAATCCAAAATATCAACCGTCTGCTTACTCACTTCTCATCAGAATCTAACCACCACAAAAATACTTAATTTTGTGTGCAAATTACCTCTCCTTATTAAACTGCACTTAGGATGGAGTAACAAAGTGCTGAAGTCTCAAATGAGGCTACCAGGCACAGTGTTTTACCTTGCATTCATTGAGCTGTAATTGGTGCTGTAATTATTTGGAACAATGAAAGTTCGAGTTTTGGGAAATTAGGAATTTATATTCAACAGCAACAGACCAAGGTTTTAAAAAGAAAAGAATCTTGAATGTGAAATACCTCAAACGCTTGTGTGTGTCACCCGTAGAAAGAACCAAGTTGATAAGATATGTAATTCATTCAGTCCATATGTTTAACTCATAAAAAATCTTCTGTTACAGCAATGCATTCGGCTGTCAGGAAAAACAGAAGCAAAAGATATCCAAACAGTGTCGGCTATTTACAGTCATTTTACAAAGGCACCTGGGGATAAGTATCACATTTCCAGAGACACAAAGTCACCAAAGGACACAATAACAATGGCAGGCCTCTTTGTCGCCCTGAGCTGATTATAATTCAGGAATGCATTTCCTGTTTAGTCGCACCAAACAGCTGCCAAATTAAATGTGCACACTGTTGGCCTTATTATTACATTACATTATTAAATATTTATTTTTTAGAGGTTTGAAAACATTTTCAGCCAATGAATCAAAACAGTTTTTAGTTTAATCTGTTTTAATTAATTTAATCAGATCAAAATTAGACAGTAAGCGTTACTCAGACACATAAAGAGGACACCTAGATGTGTTTTTGTAATAGGAAAACATTGTTTTGTTGCCCTTGTTGTGTTGTCATCAGGGAACTCATCTAACTCTCAAATGGGAGTGTGTGTGTGTGAAGTAAGCTTACCAGCAGGTGCTGTAAGGAGTGCAGGTCTCCCTGCCAGGCAGCCTGCAGTAGCTGTGCCTGGGGGTGCAGATGAGGCCTTGACATCCACCTCACAATTTTTTCCCGCAGCTCTGGTGGACTTACGTGGAGTGCTGTCTGCTGGCTGAAGTTACACAAGGTCAGATCAACCTCAGTCTTCAGCAGCTGCTGAGCCACCTGTTAAACCCACCACATAAAAAAAATGCTGAATGAATCTATAAGCAAATTTAGTCGACTATCATCAGATAATAAAATTTAAAAAATGAGACGTGAAATAGTTTGTTTTTATTGATAAAATGAGATTATGTAGATATGTAATTTCTATCAGTAAAATGACTGTTGATACTCATTTTAGTACGCCTTTTTTTTTTTTTAAAAATACCTTGTGGATGTGTGTATTTTGAGAATACATCTTAAGATTTAGTCATAATAAAGTAACTTGGGGGGAGTTTCTCTCCAGGCTTTGTTGCTTTGAACATGTCTCCTCAAGAGGATGCAGAGGACCTATGTAAAGTGGAAAATCTAGTTGCATAATCTCATGTGATCACAGCACATTGTTGGTGATGAAAGGAAAAATGTGATATGTTACGTTACAGAAAGTGTTTTTGTCTACACAACCAAACATATTCATCTGGAACTTTCCAGTGTTGGATTTTCTAATAGCTAGGCTACCAAAGCTAAACCATGGTTACAATAGACATCCACATGCCAAATTCTCTCTCCCACACACTACACATACATAAGTTACCTCACTCATGCCATTGCAGCAGGCAGTGATAAGGGGAGTGCATCCTTGTTCCTCCTCCACCTCTGGTCCAAGACTCACTACCAAAACCACGTCTTCCTTCAGTTCTGCTTTCTGCATCCCATCATCAATCTCTCTCTTCTCACACCCCTCCATAGTTCACCATCTCCCAGTCAGACCTGTGTGAATATGAGCCAAAGAAAAGTGCAGTGCCTGAGCTGTGAATCAGAACAGACTGGTTCTTTCTTCATTTTAGAGAAAAAAACTGAGACTGGGAAATTATTGTAAACACAGCACTGATATATTACGAAGTACTTTCAGCTAGGTTTCTTTGGCAGTCTCTATGTTTGTGTGATTATTACTGTGACATTAACCTTGTGATGTAAGTCTCTAGTGATCTACTGCTCCCTGCAGAGACAACACACAGGGAGGGATATGAAATATTATGTCTCATTATTACTGCTAGTGAGATACATCATAGTGCATTACGGCACTATGTACATGTAGAGTTTTTGGAACAAAATAACAATATTTCAACTGTGTTGATCTGGAAATACTTCTAACTTTCTGTATGTTCTCTCCAGTGTACTAATGCCTCACCACAACAGGAATATCAGTGCACTTTATTAAAAACTCAGACTTCACCACAGTTTTTACACTTTGCATCCACCCAGAGGGCCAAATTGGACCTTTTGGGTCTGGGCTGCATGTTTGACACCCCTGCACTGAATGAAGACACTATAATGAATGTAATATAATAAAAATTTAAATGAATAGATATCAAACACTCTCATTTCATGTTTTAATCTGCAAACTGGGCATCAAACCAGGTTCATCTTCTTACCATATTAGAGCCTATGGTTTTCCCATCCCATTATCTCTTATCTCTGTCAGCCAGAAATTGTCATGATCATATATATATGTAATATAAACCCCTTAATACACAGACAGGATCCAAACTGGAAAGTTTGGTGTATGTAAGTGTTACTAAAGTGGCAATATAAGAAAAAAAAAGTAATTTTAAGAGAACAGAATAGCCAACAGGATTGACCACTACATGAACAAATCGTGTATTTTGCCTGTAGTAAATCACCTTTTTTGAGCATGTGCATGCATGATAACACTCCCCCCAGTATAATGTGATACTGGGTGTTTGTAAGTGTGAGTTACTATGCAGCATTTGTCAACCATCCACATGCAAATTTTGAAGTGTGTGTATATATGTGCAAAATATAAATGTCTCTATGAGGACTGAACTCCCTCTGGTTTAATATTTGACAAAAGTCACAGTCAAAATGGCTGAAGTATCTAAAATCAATGCTAAAAGCAGGCTAATTTAAAAGTACAATAGAAAAGCGCCTTGTAGAAATATCCTGACGTTAAATGGTTGTAATTGGTACTCATCACTGTTGACTGTGAGCAGCTTTAAGGGAAGACGATGATTATTAGAGTAAAATGCTAAAAAGGAACTATTCTTTACTTACTGTTGTTTCATTTCTTTGAATCCATTTGTATATCTTCTTAAACCTTCTGTGGACATTTGACAAGTGAACCTTTGATCCTTTTCAACACACTCTCCACTCTAGTGTTTCCTCTACTTTCTTCTTTTTTGTCCTGCATGCCTTCTGCTGTACGTTTACATTTGGTTACCTTGGAGACAGTCAGACAGACAAGCTGAGAAGCTGTGGCTTTAAATGCTTTCAGGGTGTTTGTTGCCTGACACGTTAAACCTGAGTGAAACCTGGAATATGATTTTTGTAAATTACACTTGACGCAGTTTGAATTGAAAGACTGTGCATGCAGTAATGTTTGTTTCTGTGCATACTCAGTCTTTAAGGGAACAAGCTTTGTTTTTACCTGAAGTTAGCTCTGACCAGGAGAAAGGGGAGAAATATATTGTACAAGCAATCATTTAACTCATCAAGCTCAAGTAAAACTACAAGGATGCTGGAACAACCTATTAATAGCCTAAACATGAGCATGATCATATGTATAATAGAATAAATCCAGCCTTGTTTAATACAAATATGATACTATATAATTATTATATTCTCTGAATGAGGCTTTAGGACAACTCCTCATGTATATGTAGTGCTGTTTTAAACTCCCAACCAGTTCTTGTATCGACAGGTTTTGCTGTACTGACGTGGTTGAAACGTGTGTGCCTTTAGAAGTTAGAGAGCACCTATATAATCACAGCTGAATGGCCAGGTGTGATCTTCCTTACTGACAATCACACCAAACTTTGATGTGATTTAACACTGCGTCACTTCTCCACAACACTGTGAATGTCTCTAATGAAAAGTCTGTGGGGACAGAGTTGTTTAGACTTCTGCAACTTTGTGATGGTTTCAGTTTCAGCAGCAAACTGGATGGAACAATTTCAAATTAAATGGCCTCCCTCATTCCTCCTTCTTTGCTATTATTTTCCCATTTGCATTTGTCCACCACATAAATATGACAGATCAATAGGTGATAATTTAATAACTTCTTGCTAGTTTGGGAAACCTTCCTTTTCAGTTTTGTCACTGAAACTCTTCATTGTCTCTTTGAACTCTGACTTTGATTTTGTTTAAGAGGTGTGGATGTGGTGATTTTTCTGGTAATATTTGTCAGAATTTGATGCACTAATATATTCAAAGACCATATTTCTAACCCTTTCTTCTTACAGACTCGGGATGAGCAGAACAGCCAGTGGCAGTCACAATTTCTGTGTCTACTCAGTTTCATTTTGCAGAACTTTTTCACTGTGGTGTAATTTCCTCTGGACCTTTTGAATTTCAGCTGAACAGATATTTCAGATTTTGTTTTCTGCATTTAATGCATTTGACCCCAGTTGTCTCCTCTTTAAATCCCTGCACTGGTATCAGTAGCATTTTTGACCTTGTGTAAAACTCTTTTCCTTCTGTTTTATCCTCCTGTCTGATCTTATCTGTGAAGCCTGTAGTGAGGGAATTGTTCTTTTCCTTGGGTCCTTGAGTTTTGATATCATGACTTTATAAAGCCACACTAAAGCATTTGTGGGAATAACATAAAAGCCTGTTTAAATGTGTCCTTTTGATATAAAAGAGTGTGCCCTTTGACATTGGTTTCAAAGTTAATTTTACTTTGAGACCAACTGCCTTTTGACATTTCAAAATACATTAAAAAAAAAAACTATTTTAAGCTTCATCAGATGAAAAAAAAAACTTCAATATTTTTGAAAATTACTTTCCATGGAGTATGATGTTTTTATAACAATAGAAATACATTAGTAGGTTTATGTTTCTGCTGCTTCAGAATATTATATTAATTATTGCTAATATTTTAGACATTAAAGCTGCATAGGGAAATGTGCTCTGAAAATAAGTAAACCACTTCTCTCTCCTCTATTGATTTTCTTCCTTTAAAATTTTTTTTAAAGCTAATTTATTTGTACACCTTAAAACACCCTATTTATATAAAAATACAGTAAATTAAACCACACAACCACCTGCATCAGAGATATTATCTAGCAAAACAACATAAAAAAAAGTTGTATTCAAAGTCAACGTCTACATAACATTTATATAAAAATATGGGTGAAAAAAACATTAAAAAATTATATCAATCACTTTATCTATTAAGGGCTGGAGTTAGATAGTTTATCTAAATTCGCTCTGCAACGCTCCATATGAACACTAGATGACGTTGTTGGACAACTGCTCTGAAGCCTTGAATCCTGAAGCAGCCCACGAATCCATACACACTGCCCCTGTCCTCATCGCCACACCACAGGTGGACCGCACTGTTCTTCCAACATCACATGCAGTGCACATTCTGCTCCCCAGTCTCAATATTATGGAGAATAACAGAATTATATTTTCACAAAAGGTCTTTGTGGCGCTATAGATGATATTGTCTTATTGCTTTTCGTGACTGTAGAGCTCACTCGATGTAGGGAATTAGCTCCTGCTGCAGCAATAAAAGTATTTCTGAGGGAAATCTAGAATCTCCAGATGTCCACCTCTGTCTTTTAATAGAAATTTTATTCACCCCTGTTTAATTGTATGTCGTCTCTTAACAGCTTTTTGTAATTTAGGTTAGCTATCCTCCAGAACTTTTGTTTTATTATTTGCATGTATAATTTATTGTTTATTTAAAGTAATTTAAAAAATCACAGACTTCTGGGCGCTCTAATTTATCCGATTAACCAGTGAAAGAGTACGAAAAGAAGTCCAGCATCTCCCTCCCTCCCCCTCTTCCAAATCACCCCCGCTCCCCCTTCCTGCACTGTTTGGGTCTGTCCCGTGTCCCCGTCGCTAACCGGCACCCATGTCCTCGGGCAGAAGCAGTGAACCCTGACACAGTCGCTCAGCTCCACTGGTTTCATACTGGTGCGTCCCGTTGCGCGCAAGACCGTTTTAAGCACTGCACGCTTCCACTCACGTTTTTCGGATTTCTTCAAACCTCTTGACGGCTTTTTGGAAAGAGAGCTGCAACTTTACGACTCATTATGTTTCACGTCTGGATGACTTACGATCGGTGACAGGAGGACTCGGGGGAGTTGAGGTAGCCTACAGCAGGAACAAGGAGCAGTCTTGGCTCTCCCCCGAGCAGTTTGCGCAGGGTGATACAGTGGAAGCTTTTAGAGTGGCTGATTGACCGTGCGGCCGCAGTACATGGGTTTCTTAACCAGCAGTCACTTATGATGCTACCAATTACTCGTTGAGCTCTTGTTAGTTGCCGTTCTCTTCACTTCCCCCCTCAAAACTTCAGTTAGTGGATCATTTTGAGAGCGACAGGATGGGCTCGCAAACCGGCACAGCTTTGCAGAAACAGGCGCTCCTGTGGTTCATTATAGGTGAGTCCCACACACTGTGGTTTAATTTATGTTTGTAATTAAAGCACTGGAATATTTCAGGGCTAACATGTGACTTGTGTTTGGAAAATATCACAAGAAGATCCTAATTCGCGCAGAAATAGATGGATCATGCCAGAGCAGTGTGAAAGAAACGGGTTTGGATGCACTTCTGTTAAACCGAGTTCACTCGCCTTCTCGTTCAGAGCCAAAGGAGAAATATCCCTGTACTATTCAAGCTTTTATTTAACACAGATATGTGAAGGAGAGAAAGAGAAGTTTATTGTTCCTTACAACAAAAAATACAAAATCGTGCCAGTGTGTCTCAGATTGCTTGTAATTGTGTTCGTTGAGTAGATTACAAAATACTTAATCCAGTTTTATTGTGATATCAATTATAAGACGTGGGATTGTCATGACATGATATCTGATTTATTATAGGACTACCGGAGGCTGGGTGGTGTGTAAACGTGACAATCTTTGTTTAAACTAAAGCATAGAAGCGCTGTTGGGAAGTGGTATGTTTCAGTATAGATGTGCAGCCAGAGAATGTGTGCTGGAGACTGCAGCTGGCTGGCAACTTACTTTCTTTTATCAAACAAATTCAAATACAGACAGTGAGTCTTTGGTAACCTCTTAGGAATATTGTGGTTTATTAGAGCTTATAAAAGGTTTCGAAGTGTAAAACTGACTTTGTATGCGCAGTTTCTTTTTTGTTTGGTTCGTTCAGAAATTATGAATAATTTTTAATATAATAATTTGTGAAAGACCGATTTTTTAATACTCACAAAAATGCACTGAATAAAACTGTACTCTCTACAAGACAAATATTGCAAGTTATCTTTTTTATCATGATGACTTTTTGTTTGGATGCTGACCTACTAAAATGAAAATGAGCTCAGACAGGATACAACTCTCTGCTCTTCTCTTTGTACTGAACCTACACAACATTTACATAAAACAAAACACTGACAGACACAGCAGAGAATGCAAAACTGAAAATCTGACTTAAGCACAATGGTGAAACCCAAGTTTAGGCTTTACAGTGTGGTAATAACAAAGGAAAGATAAAAACATCAACACTGTTATGTTACTGTGTTGTATCCAGGTTAACCACTCAGTGTATTTATCTAAACCAGTTTGACTTGATTTGCCACTGTAGTGGGCATAATTTCTTTTACTTTCTTAATTAAAATAATTAATTCTGGCTTCCCAGTAATGTTTAGGTGGCTGGTAGTATCAAATTAACTTTCACATGAATGCCAGGACCCAAGGTTTCCCTGCAGATCAGATTGTGACAGGATGATCAATGTTATTAATTTCACCTGTCGCCAGGTTTTAATGTTGTACTTGGTCGTCGTGTTTGCATCTCTTTAAAGTTGTCAGTACAAACCTGTTGCTTGGTGAAGCAGCTCACTTTGGAAGCTTAAACAATCTTAATACAGACAGCCACAGAGAGCTTAACCAGAAAACTTTTAAGTGCCACTATGGTCTGTCAAAACTACTTCCTAAGATGAGTTGTTCAACAATGACAGAAGTTAAAAATGCTTATACCTGATCTGAAAGGCCACACTTCAAGGCTGAGTGGAAAACAGACCATTATAAGATACAGCTGAGACCACAGTACATACTATATATATTTTTAGTCAGTCTCTCCAGACAGACATTCATGGATTTGGGCTTAGTTTTTCACATGGACAGGTGACAAGCTCCACAAATAGTTGTGTGAAAAAGAATTAGTGAACAGCTGTCCAATTATGACACAAAGTCTTGATCTTAGAAAGTTGCAGAAATGGTCCAACGAGACCCTCCTAGTCTGGTGAGGTTCTTCACATCTTATAAGACAGCATTTTACTTGAGTTAGCATGAAGATAAAGTGGGACGTACAAATACGTGATATGTCCATCAAGAGCAGCCCCTTACTAATCTCTGATCAAAATATTTACTTGCATTTTTAAAAATTGCATTAATAAACACACCCCTGGTTGAGGCAGAAATCATGAATCATCTTAGTTCAGGTTATGGGCACCGGTTGTGTAGATTTTCATTTTTTCATTTCTTTTTTTCCATATGCTAATTTCCCTAACCTTTTTCTTCCTCTCTCTCTGAGAGCACTCATATATTTGCAGCACTTGTAATTTTAGACTTATCATCAGATTCAGCTGACTTAGCTTCATTTCCAGTCTCTAACATAATGATAACCACTAAATGCGTTACCCTTAGCTGAACTGTAATGTGAACCCTGTCTGCTAAGCCTGAACTAAACATTTCATTGTGGTCACTGTCCTTTCCTTGCTTGTTTTGAAGTTATGAACTTGTCAGTGGAAAAAGAAAAGTAACACACATCTGCACAGCTGAAATGCACACTGTAAATACACCAAATGGCTATATCTATATATATATATATATATATATATATATATATATATATATATATGCACGCTCAAACTGTGACACTCTAACAGCGGTGTTCAGGCAAGCTTCCTCTACTCTGTCTTTTGTTTCCTGTAACTAATGCTCTGTGTAGGTGTTTTATATTTACAGAAAGAGAAAGTTATGAATCATCGCACTACCACTGAATTGCCCCATTACTGCTAAACCATATTTCCATCTAAACTAGGAATTTCTAAAGTTTCCCTCACTGCCAACACTTGGACTTGACAAATCAAAATAAACCCTGCCACTGAAAACATCCCAGTCATTTGTGCCATGACAGAAGCATTTTTTTTTTTAAACTTCCCATGCTATTTTTCTTTCTCCAAAGAGTACAGAATGGATGAAGGGGAAGGAGTCTATCACTCGTTCAAAAAGGGACTGGCACACAGAGAGACGCTTTAATCTTTTTTCTCTGACGTGATCGTCTTTCATCTGATGGCTCAGGATTTGATTTGAATCCTTTCAAATATTTCACACACAGAAGCAACTCAGTCATGGCAGTGAAATGACAAAAGGTAAACAATTTATGGATTGACTCGGAGGGGAGGGGGCGTGTCTCTGACAATTTGACCATATTCACTGAATATTCTGTAAACAATTAAAATGGTTGACACAGTTTACACAAACTGAAGTATGAGGCGCAGACTGGATCAAAGTCAAATGCCTGTCAGGTCTCTTTAAACCAAGATTGGGGGAGCTGCTCTTATAAATCTGGGTCTTGAACTAGGTTTTAATCAACTCTTCATCCAGCGTTAAATAAAAATATAGTAGAAGAGAAGCCCACTTTGATGAATTTCATTTGGGTGGCTTATTCAGAATCAACTAGCCTTTCACAAACCAAATAGATGATAGTTTCAGATTCTTTCTCTTAGATTTATTTATGATTACTGGCCATTGCAACTGTTTCTCCTACTGGCCATGAAGCAATCCCAAGCTGAAGCTAGTATGAGACTTTAGCAGCAGGAGTTAGTCGAGTGTAATGGGTATCTTTTTCCAAGCAGTTATTTGTTTATTCATTTTATTGGTGTTAATGTGTCCAGGCAACAAACCTACATGGGAATGCCAAGGATAAACAACACAAACAGTCCAGGGAACCATAACAGAACATTTTTTTACTGAAATGGTTGTAAATTTAAAGCTCAAACAGCTGAAACTGCAACTAAACTGAGACACTCTTAAGTTGCAGAAGCTCAAAAGGCTGTAAACTCAACACTAATTTATTATCTCATAAAAATGATATACGGAACATGACACAATTGTTTGTGGCCAGATAACAACTCACTTAACTCTTGTGGAAAATTTGTGTTGCTAAATGCTGCACACAATTTCATCAGCGAGTCCAATACTGATTTGTGCATCTGCTCTTTGTGTAGCTTTGTGTAGCTGATGCTGGGTATCCATTTCTATGAGTTCATATAACACATGTAATTTGACCAGTTGTTAGGCTAAACTAATGAGAGGGATACACTAATTGTGAAATTCTGGGCAGATGTTTGAAGTATAAATTACGCCTATAGCTGATACTGATATTCTTTTCTGTTTGTGTATCGTTTGTTTGTTTGGGTTCTTTTTGTTAATTATTCCCCCTTATTTGCCAAGAAAACAGAAAAAAACCCTTCATTTTAAAAATTACCTTTTTAAAACCTTTCAGCTCTTTGTCACGCTATCTTTAAACATTTTGCCAACGCTGAACTGATGTGAAACAGCAGATAATCGCCAACAGCTGACATTTATATAAATGTATTCTTTTTTGGTGATAGGCCAATATCAGTCAACAAAGCCAATACTGACCAGTACCAATGTCCAGTGAAGTTATCAGCACATCCCTAGTATTCACTTAAACAGCTTTGGATTTTTCTTTCGTCATTTCTTACACTGACAGTGCTGTTTGATGGGATCAATAAGAGCACAAGTATCGTTGTGGTGGAGTTTTGGCCCACACAACGTTGCTTCAGTTCATTGAGGCTTGCCAGCATTCATTTATGCACAGCTCTCTTAAGGTCCTGCCATAGCATGTCAATCTGATTAAGGTCTGGACTTTGTCTGGGCCATTGCAACACTTTGATTCTTTTCTTTTTCAGCCATTCTGTTGTAGATTTGCTGCTCTGCTTGGGATCATTGTCCTGTTAACACGATCCGATTTCAGCCAAGCTTTAGCTGTCAGCCAGATGGTCTTACATTTGACTCTAGAATAATTTGGTTTACAGAGGACTTCATGGTCGACTCAATCACTGCAAGGTGCCCAGGTCCTGTGGCTGCAAAACAAGCACAAATCATCACCCCTCCACCACACTGCTTGACAGTTGGTATGAGGTGTTTGTGCTGACATGCTATGTTTGTTTGTTTTTTCCAAATGTGCTGGTGTGCACTGTGGTGCTGTGATATGTGGTGCTGTGCATTATGGCTAAACATCTCCACTGTGGTCTTTTCTGTCCAAAATACATTGTTCCAGAAGTCTTGTGGTTTGTTCAGATGCAGTTTTGCAAACCTAAGCTGTGCTGCCATGTTCTTTTTAGAGAGAAGAGGCTTTGTTCTGGAAACCCTTCCAAACAAGCCATATTTGTTCAGTCTTTTTCTAATTGTACTGTCATGAACTTTTACATTTAACATGTTAACTGAGGCCTGTAGAGTCTGAGATGGAGCCTTTTAGCTTTTGCAGTTTCTCTGAGCATCACACGGTCTGACCTTGGTGTTAGTTTGCTGGGATGTTCACTCCTGGGTAGGCTGGCGACTGTTGTGTATATTTTCCACTTGTGAATAATCTTTCTCATTGTAGAATTATGGACTTTAAAGTGTGTCGAAATCGCCTTATAACCCTTCCCAGATTGATGGACAGTAACAGTTGACTCTCTAAGGTCATTGCTGATGTCTTTCCTCCCTGGCATTGCATTAACACAAACCTGAATGCTCCAGAGTTGCAAACTGCCAAAATGTCTGCTTTTATGGAGGTGGTCATGCTTGCTGATGATCAATAATCAAGTGCATTTGAGCAGCACCTGGCTGGTACTTGCCCTCTTAAATCCTATGGAAGCAGTATGGTTGCACTTAGTTTTACACACACTGCTGTTACATTTTGGCTTATTTTTTGTTAAATAAAGAATGACACAGTAATATGTGATGTTTTGTATTTCATCTGAGGTCGTATTTACCTATTTTAAAGACTTGCTAAGGAACAGATGTTTTTTTAATGTTGTCCTGATATGTAAAACCTTAGAATTTAAAGAGTACTTTCTTTTTGCCATGACAAGAAAATATTTTATTCAAATACATTTTAAAAAAGAAAGATTTATCCATTAACTTTAGCATGATTTCAGTGATTGTTTATCCCACCATGGAAAGGAGAAAGCAGATAAAATACAGACTTCTAGATGATGAAATGCTTTTTTCTTGAGTAGATAAGCACTTTGTTTCATCAGTATAGAATGGTTTATCTGTCTACTGAGATGTTGTGGTTGGTTAGCTGACATCCACGAGCCCCAGCAGGCATGGATCTTTTTTGAGGCAACAGTGTGAACACAAGGGAACACAAGAGGGTGAGAGACAGAAAGAGCACAAGTTCACCTCCGACTACTCCAGACACATTTTCAGGAGTCTGTGATGTTGCCACCAGAGACAATAATGATAATATGTCTGTCAGGTTTTTGCCTCACTCCTCAGCTAAGCTATCAAATATCTGGATAGATTTCTTAAAAGTAGAGGGCTTTTATTGTCTCTGTTCTGCTTGGACAGAGTATGTATTTCTGATATGAAGGACTCAAGGGAACATTTTTAAGATGCTTCATGAATCAGCAGATAGCGGGGGAGGAGAACAAGAGCTAGAATTGCTTTAACAAGGCAGAAAGAGATAAGCGGGGTAGGTGGGGCTGGGTTGTGAAAGTTTCAATAGTGCTGATTTAGAATTGTGTCTGTTTTGTGCAAGTGGTGTGTGTGTGTGTGTGTGTGTATCCTGTGCAACAAGCTCGCTCACTGGACCTCAGCTAATTAGATAGATGGTGAACGAGGTGAAGTAAGCCAACTAAAGAAGCCATGCCCTGTTTGATTGAGCTGTTTTTCATATGGTTATCTAATAATTATATGTAATACTAGATAACTTCCCTTGTGCACTTTCTCTTCTGTGTGATTTCGTCTCCTTCCGAGGCTTCCATTTTAATAGGGAAAGTTGAGATATCCCATTTCTGACTAAATAACTCTGTTTCATGCTTCAGTGAAATGTTTTCAAGCTCGAAAAGCTCACAATAGGAAATACAGATAATAACCCAAGGCCTTTCTTATGCTCTCCATATGAGTGTTTTCAGTATTTAGCTTTTCAAATCTCCTTGTAGCACAGATAGCTGCAGCAAAAGCAGTTTACTATACCAGAGTCAATATGTGCTAACCAATGGAAGAATTATTTTTAACTTTTCATTAGAGAGCCCATTTAACACTCGTTTGAGAGGATTAGTGAGCCTAAAGCCCAGGCCATAATTGGTGAGCAGTAAAAACAGCTCCGTGTTTGCCTACATAATTTAGGAGAGAGGAACTGAAGAGGTGCTGAGTGTCTAGGATAACTAATATAGACTACGATCAGACCTTCTTAATTAGCTGTAGGATCACTGGTTATGCCAGAGGACAACCATCTTTCTCCTCAGGAGTGCTTTTCTAATGAATAACCCGTCTATCTGTTTGTGTGTATGGGAGAGAGCCTTCACAGTCCATTTGATTCAGTTATTGTAACCCACTCTCCAAACCAAATGCTGATATTGATTCATTTTTGCATTTCCATAAACCTGGATGATGTGCAGTGATGAATGTTTTTGAAAGTTCAGGTGTCGGTATTTCTGTCGGATTATTCTTTTGCAATTAAAATATAGCAACTAGAGTTCTGAGATCAAGTTTTGGTGAAGCAGCTGAAACACATGAGCCATTTACTCACAGGAATTCTGGAGTCAAGAGAATCAGGTCAGAAAAGTTTTCACAGTTCTCACATAAGATTGTCCACGTCAACTGCATTCTTACTACTGAAGACAGTCAGCTTGGTTCAGGTAAGTGGTGAAACCTGGGTAGAGCACACAGGACTCATGACATCAACTCTCTCGCTGAGAATTCTTGCTGTTACGTGCTTTCTCTATTTTCAGGTGTCATCGGTTATCGCCCAGTTTATATTAGAGAGTTGGCATGGTAAAGACTTAGGTGGACATTTGCATTGTCACATTTTTGAGGTTTTCCAGACACGTGACCACTGACCATGTGACATTTTTTTAGCCATTTTGGATGTGTGACAATCATGGTGGCAATGTAGGATCAGGTGAATAAGCTAAAATGAAATAAAAAATAAAAAATAATTGCCAAAGGCCCAGTTACATAGGCCTACAGCCTGGTCAGTAAGGCCCATTTTCCCCTAGTAACCCACCTTTCACTAGGGAAAAATGTGTGTTCCCCAACCGGTTGGCAAAAACCTCTTTGTGATTACTTTGGTCACTAGCATATTGCTGTGGTCATAGTTTGAATGGAAGTGACAGACTCATCTACAAACACTGTCCAGCTACTTAAACTGTGAAACTGTGAAAAGTGTGACACAAACTGGAAACAGGGACCATTTGACTTCAAAGTAAAAGTTGCACCTTTTGAAACATGTTGGCTGCTGCTCTGAGACACAACAACTACATTGCACTTTCTCAAGTTTTACTACCGCTTGGCTAGCAGTTAGAGAGGGTTTACAGACAAACATGAAAAACTACAGGAAATCTGCTAGCAGCCAAAATCACTACAAGGTTTTTGGTGCAGCAACTTCTTTGCAACCGATTTCACCCAGCAAGAGCCAGTGAACTCCAGGAAACACTGCCAACTAGTCAGGGAATACACATTTATCCCTAGCAACTGGTGGTTCTGTCATTATCCAATGTGACTGACGAATCTCAAGCAATGTGCGCATGATGTCACGTGGGAAACCTCAATAACTCTATCAGGGTTTCAGTGCACGTGTAGAAATCACTGTGGCTAGGAAAAATGTGCTGTCATGAGCACAGCAGCATTACAGCATTTATGACCACTTGGCAGACACAACATTGGTATATTATCCACCAATAATATGGTTACAGAGAGCTTATTAGCTACACTGACATTTTGACATGGAGCAACATTAGCATTCATTTAGAGTCAAATGTCTGAAAATTATTATTAAATGAACATATTTATTATTTCAAGCAATTTCTAGTCAAACATTTCCTTATGTAATGAGCACTTAAAATGGCCAACATTTATTTCTTATTGTTAAAAATAAGCAAGAAAGTTTTTTTTTAAAGTAATTTTAATGTATTAACTTTCTAAAAGGATCTTTGATTGTGCCCATTAACTGTTTCAGGAGTAATGTACAAATTATGCCAGTGGCTGTTAATAGGCTTTGTGCTTTATTTACATTTGTTGTTGTAGAGTAAAATCCATTTTGGGAAGTGTCACAGGTTCATTTCAGGGGTACAGGCGTAAAAGTGTGTTATTGATAGATGATATGATCATCACATTTTTTTTTTCCATTATAAAAAAAGAATCTGTGAACATAACTCTTCTTCCTCTTCTGTTCCAAACTAAGAAACAGAGAGCAGACTTTACTGCCCATTTATCTGGCCCACCACTCTCATATATTACATTTAACCTCGCAGAACAGTGACATAGTGAGCCTGTCGCAGTGGTTCACTCAACTAGTGCATCAGGCTGGAGCTTTCTTTTGAAGATTTTTTTTTTCCCTCTGCGGCATTTCTGCTTCACATGATGATACGTCAAAGTGGTTGTGTGCAGGATCCAAGCCTGCGACATCAAGAGCTTGAGACATAGCAGTCATGTAATGCCACCAACAAGCCTGAAAGGTATTTCTCCAAACATTTATCCTACCAGGCTGGTCAAATAGTAACACATTGGTATTTATAGTAATGACCTGAGGTAGATGTGTCTGAGTGATGGAGACATGCAGTGTATACTTTTTGTGCTCAGGAGCTCTCTCTTACAGGAACAGTAAAATTGCTGAGCTGCTGGGGCATTTTATGGCTTCTGAGAGGTTAAGTAGCCTTAAGGCCAGAAGAAGCTATACTAAAATCTTGTTAGACTTAACTCACATTGAATTATCTTCACAACTATGTAGTGAGGTTTTGTACAGGGTGAGTTCAACTTTATTTGGTCATACCCTGACTTTTTTCTGTGGTTTATGTTGAAATGCACTTTTGGAAATTGATTTGGACATTCTCATATGACCAGAATGAATAACAACAACAATTATCCACTTAAATTTCCCCATGCACAGTGCATTCATGCAAGGCTAAGGATATTTTCATCAGCCTCAGATGCACTTTGTGTTTAGGGAAAAAAATGGCTGTAGAACCTTAAAATTGTTAAGTACAGGACAGATGTATTTTAACACTACAACCACCATAGGTTGTTGTATACATAAAACTGCCAACAGGGTTGTATAACCAAAATGCTGCTTGTAGTACCTTTACCTTTGGATGGTGACAATAAAATAGGTTAATAAATAAGTTAGGCATTGATTACTTGTATTCAGCAAATGCTATAAAAGGTTCAATTTCAAATGGAGGCTGGGGGACATCCTCACTTTTTATGAGGCTCTAGATGACTGACAGATGATGACACATCAGATCCAGAATCAACCAAGGACATGTTGCTCAGTCCTACTTGAACAGTCCTACTTCCTGATCTAAATCCATCCATCTTTTCCTCTTATCCATACTGAAGATTATGGCTTATGATGCAACTCTATCTCACATGGTAGAATTATAAAAGGCATATAGAAGTTATTGTCATAGCAACATAGTAATAATAATAATAGTTTTGCCTATTTACAAATACATATTAATGGCCTTTTTCCCAATCTGGGCTATTTTCAGTACTCCAATAATGTTTTTATTTTTAATAAGGGCATTTCATAAAACTGTTCTATCAAAGTTCAGAGACTTAAATATTTCATCCAAGTAAGTTACATAGCGCTTAAAAACAGCATCTGATTAATGCTGTGTGCCTGAGAGGATCATATTAGGGACATCATATTGAGCCAAGAGTAGAAAAAAAACCATCTGAAAGCAAGCATTTAGAGCAGTCTGAAGATTGGGCTTACTATTATTAAAATAATTTCCCCCTGAGAATAATGAAGTATTCTGATTCTAATTCTGATTGGTTCTCAGGGAATACGTGCACATATGTTGATCTCATTTATTTGAAACTTTGGCCATGTCTAATATGAACTATTAAATAAGAATACATTTAACAGTATATACACTCACCGGCCACTTTGTTAGGAATATATGTTGAAATAATTGTAAACACCAGTATCTAATTAGGCAATCACATGGCAGCAACTCCGTGCCTTTAGGCATGTAGACGTGGTGAAGATAACCTGCTGAAGTTTAAACCAATTTATTTGGCACTCTTGGGGCCACTTAGCACCAACAGTCCTACTTGAGTATTGTTGCTGACCATCTCAATCCCTTTATGACCACAGTGAGCCCATCATCTGATGGCTGCTTCCAGCAGGATAACACACCATGTTGCAAAACTTCAATCATCTCAGTGAGTTCAACAGCAACTGCATGATAGTATCATGTCAATATGGACCAAAATCTTTGAGGAATGTTTCCAGCACATTGTTGAATCAATGCCAGGAAGAATTAAGGCAGGTCTGAAGGAAGAACGGGATCCGACCTGATTCTTGAAAGGTGCACCTAATAAAGTGGCCAGTGAGTGTATATATGAATAGATAATAAGGAAAAGCACAAGTCCCCTTTAGTTTCTAAGAAATTATTGTTGAAAATACAGAAGTACGCTGTACTGATCTAAAATTAATATTTTGATAAGATATATATGTGTTTAGTAGAGAATCTTTAAAGTAATGGTTGATTTCTAGTGATTTAATCAAATGTTCTCATTAATGTGGTAATCAGTGGTATCTTTATGCTGTACATATATGAATTTATATACATAAAGGTATAGAAAAGGTGTGATTGCATTTGCTGAGAAGAGCTTTTCTAGCCAGTCTTCCTCCAACTTAATAGGTTTTAAATAATACATGTGGCATTTTGGGGTAAGGATTTCTGGTGGCATTCGGTTTCCACACAGATCGTTTGAGGTCTAGGATTTGAACTAGTGACCTTTAATTCCACTGTTCTGTTTGTGACAATGGCTTCATATTTCCCAGACTCATCTTGCCTTGCACTGTTATAGTTAACACTACGGATTAGATTTTCACACCCATTTTATCCATGGAAATCCTCTCTCATAGGTCACACTGTAAAACAACCCACGTAAGAAATTTATGTAGGGTTTTCTGTAAAGGTTGCAAATTAAAAAAAAAGGTCTATTAAGGTTGAATTGCAACCTGGAACTCAAATGAATTGCCTTCCATAAGTCTTTTTTTTTTTTTAACTGTTTCTCTCTTTAGTGCTCGTGATGCGTAACTCACCAATTTACTGGAGGGGATTTAATGTCAAATTGAGCGAGTCAGTGCAGAAAATCCCAAATTGGACCAAATGAGAGCAACGTGTTTTGCACATTGACATTGGAATTTGAACATGTAATTGCAGCTAATTTGCTTGTCATGCCATGGAATTAAACACGAAAGTAAATCAAGACGCAGAAATATTCTTATGCAATGTTGAAAGGAATATTGATTATATTTGGGTGCCATTTTGGTTAATTTTGCTCAGTTATGCTTTGTATCATACAAGACTACATCAACTAGCTATAATAATAAAAATCCAGTGGGTGTAAATTTCTTTTCTGAGTGTTCAAGTCAAGACAGATCTAAGCAGTAGTTTCAATAAAAAACAGCATCCCTTCGGATAAGGTGAGATGAGTTTTATCTCACACTACACTGTAGCTCTGCAGCTGCTGGTAAATCTGGACAAATAGCCACTGCTCCACAGTGATCACCTGATTTAACAGCTCATCTGTTCTGTGACCACCCTGCCTCATATATCATTTTTACCTCAGATAACAGAGGCACAACATTACCTTCAAAGCTTTTTTTTGTTTTTGTTATACATCTTTTTCAGAGTTTTCCATATGGAAATGATTTTATTTCATAAAAGCACTCATCCCCTCCTCTTACCTCTCTCTGTTAGCTCGCTGTAAGTGATTTTAGAGAAAGGTTCTTGCAAAAGTGTAAATAGAAATATAAAAAAAACAAATTTATTTTTATATAATAATAAATAAAAACAAATTCAAAGTGTCTTTACTCCTTTTCTAAAGCATTCAATTCTAGGTTTTCTCCTATGCAATCATGGCACAAAATGAGCCCAGGCAGTGAGAAATTTCTATGAAGGAAAAATGGCAG
Source organism: Heterochromis multidens (assembly GCA_015108495.1). NCBI lineage: Eukaryota > Metazoa > Chordata > Actinopteri > Cichliformes > Cichlidae > Heterochromis > Heterochromis multidens. The sequence goes on from VUQS01013975.1 coordinate 24,767, forward strand.
ACAGAACTGAATGTGTACATTCCAGAAGAACCTACCAGACAATAAATAGAGACATATTTAAAATACATTCAAGTACAAACTAACTTTTTTATCTGGTAAAATTTCATCAAAAATGTTAGGAGAACTGTGGTGAAATGTGGTCCAAATTATTTGCATCCTGCACAGAATCACCTGTATTTTTAAAAAAGAAGTACACAAAGTACACAAAGACATGCAGCGTGCAGACACAGTTCAGCTTTTGTTTAGCATAATTTTGTACTTGTGGGGAAAATGAAAAGGACTGCTTTGACATTAATCACGAAGATGTGGAGGCAACAACACACCCACAGCTGTGAAAATGGAGAAAAATGTTTCGATAAATCCAACACTGGGGAAAAAATAACATTAAGATAAGATGCAATTTTTCACAGTAGGAAAAAAAAATGCATGAAGCTGCTTTCTTTCTTACCTCTCCACATTTGTCTGTTGTATAGTTGGTCATGACTTATATGTGTGCTTATGGATTTGTCTGTCTGTGTTTGTTTATGCTTGTCTGGGATATACATCTGTGCACTTGTAAAGCAGTAACCCAGTTTCAACTGTTACGCCTCAGCAGCTAATGAGCATCACTCAGGCACCGCTAGCTAATGAAGCATGTCTGAATGTGCATGTGCATCTTTGTGTGTATGCGCTTGTGCTCTGTTGTCTAGCGCCATGGAGCCAATGGAGCCAATGGAGCCAGTATTTCAGCACCTTGGTATGAGCTGCACTATGTGCCACATGCACACACATATTATCTCATGCTGTCATACTTGACACCCACTCTTAGACAACAGGAGACAGTCCCAAAAACAAACACACAAAACACAAAAGAATCAGTGTACACCATCTCACACGTATATGTGTGAACACATTTGTGTTAAATATATTAGACACGGTCTCCCTTATAACATAGCAGTGCCCTTGAGCAAAGCACTTAGTGCTCAGTTGTCTTCAGGTGTCAACATGGGAGGCAGTGGTTGTGCATCTACAATGTATTTGTAGATGTTGTGTTTAAGGAAGTAACATGAGTGCATAAAATAAATGTGTATAGATTATAGAAAATATACCAATCCTGTGGCTTTGGAACAGATCAGTGAGCACTGAGCTATCAGCTTTCACTTAACACAGCCTTCTAATACTTATAAGCACAATGAAGATATTTAAAACAAGTGCCCCTTAAAAACAGGAAATGCTTATGTTATGATGTGTTTCCCACTACCTCAGAGAGCCATATGCAGACTGGAATTATATTACCATATGCCAAGTGATAGATGCTGCTGGTGTAACTGGATGTGTCTTCCCATTAAGCTATAAACATTAAGACTCTGGGGAAGCGTGTGGAAGTTGTTCCCATAAAAATTTACACCAATCATAAAATATCTTAAACTACTGCACTTCTCAAATGTATTCAGTGCCAACATCCTGACATAAACTGTTACATGGTGCAATCGCATGAATACATTCATAAGAGCACAATCGAATGGTGAAGTGCAAATACACATTGTGTGGTAAATGTCTTGTCAAACAAAAGCAGCTCTACCTGGGACTGTTACGCAGATCTGAAAGAAAACTTTCCACCACCAAAGCTTTCTGCTTATGTTTTAGATGTTAACACTTTCTAAAATTTCTTTTTTTTTCTGTTACGTGAGAATATTAAAACTTAACCAAAATACAGTGTTGTGCAAAAGTCTTGAGCTACCCCTCATTTCTTTAAACTTTGCTAGGAAAATGGGAAATAGGTGCAGCAATGTATTGAAACATGTGCAAACATGCAATTTATAAGGGTAAAACAGAGTTTGTACAATTCTAACGAGCTTGGAAGTTGATATTTGATATGACCACCTTTATTCTTCAACACAGCCTGAACTCTCCTAGGCAAGCTTTCCGGTAATTTCTTTACAAGTAGTCTTCCTGAAGTAGTCTTCAGGAACAATTATCCAGGTTTTATGAAGGACATTCCAAAACTCATCTTTGGATTTTGGCTGCCTTTTGTTCCATTCTCTGTAAATGGTCTTGTGCAAGAACTGGACCGAAAATGAGTGAAAAAGCAGCCAATGTCCAAAGAAAAACTTTGAAAGACCTTCAGAAATCCTGGAGAACTATTGCTCAAGAACACTTTAAAAAATTAAGAGACAGTCTGGCTCCTTGGAAGCAAAATATAAAGGAATGATGGATGGCTCAAGACTTTTGCACAGTACTATACTGTACTTCCAGTTCTGCATGCATTTGATCACAGACATTTGCATTAACTTTATATTAACTTGGTAATAGCAGGTGTCAATGTTACCACTTTATAACTAATTTGTGATTGGATGTCATTAAGTGGCCATTGTTTAAAATAATTGTCTACATTCTGTCTTTGTTTTTTCTTGGGTAATGTTTCTGCACATTTTGCACAGATTTTTTAATTTTTTTATTATACAAAATGAGAACTGTAGCTTTAGTCTATTACTATGTGCTAGAACACAAAGAATCTTTGTATGCTCACTGTAAACAGGGGGATAATTAAATTAAGGATAGCTAATGTGCTCACATTTTACCACCAAAGCTCTCTTTTTATGTTTTAGATGTTCACACTTTCTAAAATTTCTTTTGCTAAGTGAGTCTACTGACACTTAATGCCCAATATACTTCCAGTTCTGGATGCACTTTATGTAATTTAAGTGGATGACATTTGATCACAGGCTTTTGCATTAACTTGATATTAAACTGGTAATAAGTGTTCCTGTTGCTTTTTATTATCCAACAGTATGCCAGTTGGGTTGATATACCACCTTTTTTTTGTTTCCTTTTACCTTTGATAGTGTCAGAACAGAAAGAAAATCTGCTCTGTTGTCTATAATGCAAGCACTGAAATCATGTCAATTATACTCCTTGCTTCAGTTTTCCAAACAGTTTACTTGACCTTATGCTCAGTCATGTTGGTGCTGTTGCCAAATTGTCAGTTGTTTGATTCTGAATTTAATATTTAACTCACAGAACATTTGCAGAGTTTCCTGAAGTCTGTTTTTAAGAATACTGCAATTCTCAATATACAGTAGAGTACTATCTGTAGTGTAGGTGGTAGGTCAAGTGATTTGACCAGACTCGGGTGATGCAAATTGACCCAGTATAATAAAAACTGAGGTGAAGGTTATGTGTAGTTGACTTTCATGAAGACTTCACGCCTATGATGTGCAAAATAAGTTGTGCTTATCACATGATTGTATTAATCTGCCTTATAAGTGATTAGATTAAAAAACTCAGATTCCGCAGCTTAATGCAAACAATATGAATATTTACTTCATTTTTAGTAAGAAAAGGTTAAGATTTATAAAGTCTGTTTTACAAGAATAGTGTCCAGTTGAACAGTTCTGACTGTAATGTTTCCTCCGAGCTCTAATGTAAATAAATAAAAAAAATAATGATAAATAAAATGCACCCAATACTTATTTTGTGCAACAATATATTTCAGAATTTATGTGAACCTTATATGAGGCATCAGCCATTTGAGTCATCATTAAGTGGTCATTGTGTAAAATAATGATCTTTCTTTAACTGGGCAGTGCTTCTGATTTTTTATTAGAAAGACTGTATCTTAGTTAAAAATCAAGAGGATATTATTCAAAGACTAATGAAGTTTTACTAGCTTTGCTTGCACGAGAACTAACGCTTTTGTTACTCAACATTTACTCCAAGAGAACACTAAACACTTTTAAAAAAAATTAAAGTCCCTACAAACAGTCACTGCACAGCACACTGGCATCCAACAGTTAACAACCGAATCCTTTTTTTTAGTATTTTTTCTTTGCTTTACAGTGAATGCATTTAACATTACAACAGATTTTTTCTGATTTCACAACAGCATTTTTTATATTTGATAGTTCTACATATTAATCAATTGACAAAGAGAGTCCAGACTGTCATTATCAGGTTTTCCAGCAGGGAGTTGATTTTTGAGAATTTGAGAATTAAGTGTGAGGATATTTTTTTTTCCTTCTTTTACTGTCCTTTGTCCTTTGATGGTACTAAACCAGAGCTCAGGTAATAAAAAAAACTCTACAGGCCTCAGTTAGCATGTAAGATGTTAAAGTTCATGACAGCACAATTAGAATAAGACTGAAAAGTATGGGTTGTTTGGAAAGGTTAACAGGAGAAAGCATCTTCTCTCTATAAAGAAAATGGCAAAGTTCTGAACAAACCACAAGACTTCTGGAACAATGTTCTTTGGACAGATAAGACCAAAGTGTCAGGATCTGGCTGTGAGGCAGGCAGAGTGAGGACCCAAAGTGCAGACTCCGGAGACAGGCGTGAACTTAGGAGTAGTTTTATTATTAGAAATAGTGAAACTCAAAATACAAAAAAATCAAACCTCTGGCGTGGCAGAGAATAAACTAGAAACTAAACACTAAGGCAAAAGATACAGAGCACACAGCTAGTAGAGGAGACGATGACAACATGACAAGGAACTATGGAAAACTGAGGGTTTAAATACACACATTAGGTAATCAAGGACATGGAGAACATCAGGGAACACAGGTGAACTAAATCAGGGAGTAATGAGACAGAGGAAGCAAAACTGAACATAATGCACAGGAGATGAGGAACTAACAAAGTAAAACAGGAAGTGATACTCACACTGAGACACAGACTAGGACACGTGAACTTGACGCAGGGAAGGTAACCAACATGGAGATATGACAGAGAGAGGGAGACACAGGAAGAGAGCCAGAGTGGGAGACACACAGAGAGGCTACAGGAAGGGAACACAGGGACCAGGACTACAAATGTATTAACTAGACAAGACAGTGAACAAACATGAAGACAAGACTGAAGACAGAACATGGAGACAGAACATGGAGACAGATGGGTACAGGAACACAAGGGAGGCACAAATATAAAGGAACTTTGGGAATATATAATAACTGAAACCAAGGACAGACCAAACATGAAACCAGAACTAAGAATATAAGGA